>JAQHUG010000201.1:337146-358220 GCA_028555095.1 Dicrostonyx torquatus
CAGGCTGGTCTCGAACTCACAAAGATCCGCCTGCCTCTGCCTCCCGAATGCTGGGATTAAAGGCGTGCGCCACCACTGCCTGGCTCAAGAGCATGCTTTTAATTTTGTCTTATGCTTCATTTTATTTTATCTATATACTTAATTTTTCCTCTCTCTTTTTACTCTATAGGTACTCTTGGTTCTATATCATGGCTTTCAGTTTAGTGGTTTTATGGGATTTGTGTGTGTGCAAAAGGGTGGGTCTCTGTGTTGATATCCATTTCTCATGCCTCTTTTGGGGCTGCTCCCCTCCTTTTTGTTTGTTTGTTTTGTCTTATTCCAATATGTTAATTTTTGCTTTATAGTGTCATATTAAGTTTTTATTATCACTTAGAGGCTTGTTTATTTTCAAATAAGATATAGAAAAGTTGTGGATCTGAAGGGGAGAGGAAGTGAAGATGAACTGGAGTAGAGGGCGTGAAAATCATAATCAGGCTATAGTATGTGAGAAAAAAATCTATTTTCAATAAAACAAAAAATTCTTAAAGAGTCAAAGTTGATTTTTGACTTTTCTGGGTTCTTTTTATTGCACTGAACACTGTAGGTGACTTATTGCAAATGCTTTTCTTCTTTGACCAGTGGAATTACTCTAACTCCAATATTCTTTCCAGTAGGACTTTAAAATTTGCTTTATTGTTTATCTCTTGGGAAGGCTCTTTGTCTGGTATTGTCCAGTCATATTGCAGTCATGTTCTGGACAGACACACTTACATAGTAGTTTTGCCTTCTTTTCTGTACCCTCCCAATATTAAGACTTAATGTGCTATACTCCCCAAATACTCAGCCTTATACTTCAGTTACTTTGTTTGTTGGTAGGAGGCAGCATTAGATAAATACATGAATTTGATATCTTGGCCTGCTTTCCAGAAAGCACTTCCCGCCCCAGTATCCAGACATGACACCAAGTAATGAAGAGAAACTATATATTAGCAAATAACCTTTATCAAAAACAAGACATGCAGAGATCAGTCATTAGAAATTACTAGACAAGAAAATGGATTTTGTTTGTTTTGAAACAGGGCTTCACCATGTAACCCTGTAACCATGTAACTATGTAGAGCAGACTGGTCTCAAACTTAAAGAGACCCACCTACCTCTGCCTACCCAGGGCTGGGATAAAAGGTGTGTGCCACAACACTTAGCCAGAAGATATATTTTAACTGGATGTGATGTTGACTTAAGTTCAAAGTGTTTGTACATTAATCTCATAGCTTGATCACATTCTTCTAGTAATGGGAATGCATTTAATAATTCATTGAACACTACATTCAAATTTTTTACAGCATCTCTCCTTTAACTACAAGTGTCTCTTTACATTAGGTATCAGAGGAAGAAAGTGAACATGAGTGGATGGAGAGAGTGAGATAGACCTTGGTGGGTCATGTAAGTTTTGAACATACTGATGTTGAGGAACTGGAGGGGCAGAAGTAGAGCCAGACAGCTGAGTGCAAAAGTCCAGAAATTCATATAACGATGAACAACAAATGAAGCCTTGAGTCTGGAAGTCATGGTAAATTTTTAGAGAGAGAGAGATTCAGCAAACTCTGGAAGGAAAATGCCACATTAGGTTTCCCATCAGCTATAACCATATTCCAGTGAGAGTGTGATAAAATGAAAATGTGAAAATCTAGACCTTGGTAGTGAATGTTTAAGTAGCAGTAACTATGAATTAATATACGTGATATAAGAAAATGGTTTAAATTATGATGAGTAGCACAATCAGCTTGCTGAGGAAGAGAAGCATTCTGGGCAATTTGTTTCTTAATACAGTCCCACAGTTCCTGACTCAATATTAATTAAACTGAGCTTTAAAACCATAGGTAGAGGTCTGGACCTCAGGTATTCTGAGTATGAGCGTCAGGAGTCTGACCGAGGAATAGGCATTTAATAGGCTCTCTGCTAGTCTAATAAAATTAGAAATTCTGTAAGAAAAAATCCAGACTACGCAGTAAATGGATATCTTAACAAACTGAAGAATAATTTCGTTCAATTGATTATCACTTGACTCATTTGTGTGAGTAAGTGTGTGTGTGTGTGTGTGTGTGTTTATAAAACTGTCTTGATTCCTTAAGGTAGAGGGATACTTTTTTGCTTTACTTTGAGTAGTAAGCATGGACAGTATTAAATTATATATAGTCTATATAGTCCATCTCCAATTCCTATTTCTTTTTAAAGGGTCATTAATAAAATGACTTCAATAAATTAAGTTCAGACACAGTAGGAATCTAATGTTTTTTTGAATCTTTACATGTTTAAGCTGAAATGAACCTTGTCTTTGAATCTAAAAAACTAATTTAAAACAGATTTTCTTTGTTTTTCAATTGTCTAGGAAAAATACCTTTTATTTTTAACCATTGTGAAAGCTCTAGTCTTTGCCAGTTAAAAATAACACAAAGATTTAGATGAAGTTTAATGAAGTAGGAATTTACATTGATAATGTAAGTGCATCTTTTCAAAGAGAAGTATAATTAAGTATGTGTATGTATAAAAATTAATACTCTAGAACAATAAAATCCTAAATAGATCATCAATGATAATTTAATTTTTATAAGAGGGTAGTTAATAACTTTGCTATTTTATCTGCATTTGAACTTATGATGTAAGTTCTATTCTAAATAAATTATAAATAAAACATTATAATACCCTTAGAATTTCATCTAAGTGAAAATAAGAAAGACTAGCTGATTTTATTGCCACTATTTGGAGTAGAGTTGAAGCTCAGGATTCAGCAACCATATTTCCACTCAAGCATCAATTTCCACACTCAGGATTTTGCTGTGAAACTTTGGTGTAACTTATCAGGTAGTTTTACATTTCTAATTAAAGATATATCACATTTTTGAGGCATTTATTTTCAAAATGAGATAGGTTAGTCAGCTCTATTTGTTCCGACCTTCCTTTTCTCAGTCATTGTGTACTTGATATCAAGATGACAGCCCTGATCTCCTCTATGTTTGAGTCACACTGCTTTCAACTTTTGTTGTCCAGAAAATGAAACAGAACTCACGTCCTGGGGCACTTCTTTGGGGTTAGGTCAGCCCCTGGGTATCTTAAAATGCTCATTTTGGGGATGCTATTACTTGAAACCCTTCATTTTTTTTTCCTAAAAATGTCCAAAGTTGGCCACAAGTGAGCCCTCAACCAACAGACACTATCAACTGTCAGTCATTTGTGAGCTGTCTCAGGTCACCAAGCTGACAAAGTCTTCAGATGGCTGATTACCTAACTGACATTATAGTGACAACTCAAGACTGCATATAAAAAATGATCAGCTAACAGTCAACCAGAAGAACCATGAGAGTTAGCAATGAGTTGTCTTCTGGTGTTCTTAAATAGCTTGCTTATTTTCTTTTTATGTACATTGGTGTTTTTCCTGTCACATGAGGATACCGGATTGTGCGCTGCCACGTTAGCGCTGGGACTTGAACATGAGATCTCTGCGGGAATGGCCAGGCCAGTGCTCTTAACTGCTGAGCTATCTCTCTGGCCCTAGCAATAAGTTGTTTTAATAATCTCATTTGGAGAATAACTGATTTACAGCAGGGAGACCATCACACTAGTTTATCTTTATCTGGTTCACAATGTCATTTGGTTATTACAATTGTCTAGGGAAAATAATATACCAGGAAGTTCAATGACCCATAAGCACTATTGTCTATTAATCTTGATTCTAGACTATAGAATCATACAATCGTACCCTATTTCTTTAAAAAGTAGTTTGAATTTGTCATATTCACATTTCCCTCTAATTATTGTTAAATAATAGCCTGAGCTACATAAACTTATAGTCCCTGTAATCAAATATCAGAGAATAGAAGATCTTCAAAGCTTTACAAGAGCGACCAGTTTCAAACACTGACTGTTTGTGCCATCACTATTTATACTGTGTTGCTTTTCCCTTGGAATAAAATTAGAAACTCAAGAAAATATTACGTCTCGTTATTTTTTGTCCAAATCTTTAAGCAATTTTAAATATTATTAGTCAACTCCATTTTTATTTAACACTGATTAGCAGAATAATATCTTCTTCGGATTTTTCTTTTCTGTTGTAAAAGTGTATGGGTTTTGTATCTATCACCGAAATTTTATGTTATCACATATCAAATTTTTTAATTTTATGGCATTTAGTACATAATTGATAACTGGTAAAGTTTTCTCCAAACACCATTTCTCCCTTCTCTCTTGCCCCTTAACCAGTGTTGCCTGTATTATCTATTTCAAGTAAATAACTCCTTCTTTTGGAGTATCTTTCACTAAGGATTGGGAACGCTTACATGATTGATTCCTTTCTCATTTTTCCTTATTAACTCCTCAGTATGTGTTTAGAACTTATTAAATATTTTTATTTAACCATCT
The DNA here is from genome assembly GCA_028555095.1 of Dicrostonyx torquatus. NCBI lineage: Eukaryota > Metazoa > Chordata > Mammalia > Rodentia > Cricetidae > Dicrostonyx > Dicrostonyx torquatus. The sequence continues at coordinate 341,542 of JAQHUG010000201.1, forward strand.
AGCCATCAACTCTTACTTGATGTTTTAAAAATGGATCTCATCAGTTGCCCAGGATAACCAGAAAATAAGTCATCTAGTTTATCTTTTAAGTATGGCATCAAAAACCCTACCACCTTCCCCATTGTGAAGCTTTCAGATCCGCAGAGAACATATTCATTTTCCTTGTTATTCTGTTGCATGGTTTTGAAGATGTGTCTTTCACTTACCTTTCTCCCTCTGTACTCAGGGACACTGGACTAGCCTGAAGATTTCACTTCAGTATTACTCTGATAATCCAGTACATCTTCTCCAGATTTTCCTTTAAGTGCTGTGGTCAATGTATCCTCCCTAAACAGTAATGTTATAAAGACTTCCCTTTACTTCCCACTTCCTTTACTATAATTCAAAATTCCTGCTGCTATGCACTTGTTTTCCAAAGTTAAGATCTATTTATTGACCCAGATTCGTGTTTTTCTTTACCACAACATGTTTACCTCCTTTCTGCTTTAGAATCACCCCTTATCTATTTAGGTTATCCTCCCCTCACAGATCCTTTATCTTCCTGTAAATCAAGTTTAATGCCACAGTCTTCGTTAGTAAGAGATGCCAAAATACTAAATAATAACGCCATTTATAAACAGAAAAAATGAATACTGCTATATACATAGTATAAATTATATATACATATATTTACACATTCGCACATATCTAAGGAGAGCAGTGACTAATATGCTTAGTAAAGAAATTTTAAATAGCCTTGACCTACCTCTCTACTGGACTCTGAAAACCCACAGTTGGGAAGCATGAATGGTAATTACCATTAACCTTGACGCTAAAATAGTAATATGCTTAGCAAATAGTTAGCACTGCATTTTGTAATATAATCTATTTTCCTCAACCATTCTTCAGAGAAGTTTGGGGTAAAAAGAATTGTTCTAACCCAAACCAAGGACATTGCTGAAGAAGGAAAACCCAATAGACCCCCAAACTCTACTTCCCTACTTTACAAAGAACTTGTTATTGATGTTGTTGATAGTGTTTTGTTCTGCTTTGTTTTATGAAAATTAGCTCATACGTGCTTTATAGATATAACTATGAATAATTTAACCCATTGCTCTCACTCTTCCACAATGGGAGAGTAAGGAGGTCTCAGACAATCAATGATTATTACATTCATCCGTACAGCACCACTTTCCTTTCTAGACTTCTCTTTTTCTTCCTTCTTTGTTTTTTGGATTTTGTTTGTTTTGTTTTGTTTTTTCTTTTTGAGAGACGAGTTTTCTCTGTGTAGTCTGGGCTGTTCTCCTGGAGCTCACTATGTAGACCAGGCTGGCCGGAAACTCAGAGATCTGCCTGCCTCTGCCTTCTGAGTGCTGGGATCAAAGGAGAGCACTATCATTACCCATTTTATTTTCAACTACCGTGGCATCAGAAGAAGATACAGACTGCTGGGACAGTCCAACATTTTCCTGTACTGTTTCCTTGCTTACTGGAGCAATCAAGACTCCATTTCTGAGTCACTGACTAACAACATTTCACCTGTCAATAAAGAGGTATTAAGAAATGAGGCTCTGTTCTTTAACAAGTAAATTGAAAGGAAGAGGAGGACTGTAACTTCAATAATGAAGAATATTCTATGTGGTTTCCAGGCATGTTTCTTCCCTCTCTTCTCACTTTGCCTCTTTTAACTTTTCTGCAGACTGTTTCTCTTCATTCCTATTCTGAGTCTTGGCTTTAGACTCTTGCTCTCTTCAACTGTATACTAATTGTTTGCCTTTCTTACTCTATCTTTTCTTTCCTAAGCTGTGGTTTCTCACTTATTCCTCTAATGTCCTGTAGGTAACTGACATTTACATGAGTTTTAGGTAATCTCAAATACAAGAGGAATTTGTAATCCATTCCTGAGGGAACAGTAGTTTTACAAAACTGCACATTATTCCAGCATCGCAGGCACTGACTCCAACTTTGTCCCACAGCACTTTCTACACTTGGTTAGTGATTTAGCCACAAGAACCCAAGGAAAATCCAGAGTCGACCATTTTTTTTATGACTTGAAAATACCAACTATAGAAATAATTAACTTTGAAATGAAAAGTTTAACGTTTGATAGTCAATCATTTCAAGCATAAGCTAATGAAGATAAATATTGTCAAGCTTTCTAAACACTAGCATATTGATGTTTTTCGTAGAACTCCTGACAAAAATTACGTCAAGTCAGTTATTTTGACTTTTTATTCAAGAAAGACCCTTTCCCCAGGTGTTGTTCTCATGTAGCTGTTATTCTAGTGCCACAGAAATACGATTGTACTTTTAAAAGCCTATGTATCAACTGGGAAGCGGTTCGTTTTTCTTTTATAACCTGAAAATATTACTTCCGTTTAAAAGAATAAATACTCCAGTTAGACTTCATTCTGGATATCATTCCCAGCACTTTTATACAAAGGACTTAAAAAGTGAGTCTTTCCTTGCAGGGTCATGCAAGAAGAGACTATTAATGTCTTGATCACAGCTAACTAACATTCATAGGCAAAAATGTCCTTCGCCTTTTCTGTTTTCTTTTCTTCCAAGTTGGCTAGTGTGTATAAACCCCACTGCTTAGTAGTCAAAGCATCCCTTAACATTGAGCCTGTGGGAATTTAGGAATTTCTACAGGGGCATGTCAGCCCAAAGGGCTCCTTTGCTCTTGGTGAAATCACTTACAACAAAGGACAAGGGAGCGGCGGGGGAAGGGCGACTAATGGACTTGGACCGGAAGCAGTGAGTCCACTGGCGTTTGCATAGTAAATCCCCCGCGGCTGGTGGATCACTAATCAGTAACCGTGGAAATGCAATATTGCGCGAGCACTTTACGCAGAAACCGTACAAACACAGCCAAGTCCTCAGATAGTGGGTCACTTCTTCACAGGCTTAAAAATTTTTCTCACACCACAACCTTCTGATGCTGGATTTTTGTCCCCAGGGCAGACCCCCAGTCCTCCACCTCCGTTGCACCCCACAACATTCCTGGGAGTGTGCCAATCTGCGCCACCGTACTCCAAAGAAACTGGAGCGAAGCTGACTGCTGCAAGGGCTACCTACCGTGAGGTGACCTGAGCCACTCAGGGAGTCTTTTTAACTAGATCATTAATGTACCAAGATTCTTCCAAGGAAAAGTGAAGCATTCAGCCTCAACTTCACAACCTCTGTGAAAATGGGCTCTCCATTTACACAGGGGACTAGAAACTACCCCCAAATCTCGCCCTTCCTCAGTGTCTTCCTCTACTCAAACCTGTTAGGAGCTGAAAGTTTTCTAAGTTTTCGTTACTTATGACTCAGTTCAACTTGCGCCACAAAGCTCTTATCAAACTTGTCATATACTATTCCCCCTGGAATCTGCTTGTTATTTCTAATCTTTCTTTTAAAATCCCTCAGGTAATGTCCAGAGCAAGGTAGAGAAAAATCGCAGGCACTCAATCTCCTCTCTCTCCTTCCCAGAATAAGTACAGAGGCTGTCTCTAAGGCAGCGGCAGGAGCACACAGCGCAAGAGGGGATGGCCAGTGGGGGAGATCGGCGCAATCGGTGGTTCACAAAGCTTCCCTTTCTCCAACACCAGCTTAGGGGTGGGGGGTGGGGGCGCTGCACTCACCCATATCCAAAAGTCTTCCTCCTTCTCCTGAGGTCCCCAGAGATGTGTATGAAAGAATAGGCAGGCGCTGCGTGCAGTCCACTTGTCCAAACTGCGCTCGGACTCCCAGTGCCCCAGCCGCTGACAGCCTGGCCCCTCCCAGCGGAGACAACCCCGCTGGGCCCTGCGAAAGCCGCTGTGCCCGCAGACCCCTCCCTCTCTCCACCTGCCTCTCCTGATTGAAACCTAATTCCCTGGTTTCTCAGTTGCCTAGCTCCCAGAGGCCCCTACCCTGACCCTTTTCACTCTCTAAAGAGCTAAATGCAAATGTCTCCATCCTAAATACATTGTCAACATACACATTCTTATGGCACCCCAGGAATCCAGCAATTAACTCTTCCCAAAATAATGGTGGGAAGAGGGGCAGTCTCAGGGAAAAAAAATTATTACAGAAAAAAAAATGACTACGTGATATGAAATTATTCGATGTTGTCTATTTTTCTGTTGTCCTTAGTACAATATTTTTTCTTAATATGGATGTTAAAAAAACAATAGAAAGAAAAATTTCCTTTATAATATGCAATCTCTTCTACATTAAATGCTTCATTTTGCTATATGACTATAAAATCCTAAATACACACATTTGTGCACACACACACACACACACACATGCACAAACACACACCATGATGAGTAGAGTTCACTTGAAAGTAGAGGACAAACAGGCTCCTGGACAGAAGGAGGCTGGAGTTGGAACCCTGCTATACCAGCGATACACTGGGATTTGGTTTCCTAACACACACACACACACACATGCACAAACACACACCATGATGAGTAGAGTTCACTTGAAAGTAGAGGACAAACAGGCTCCTGGACAGAAGGAGGCTGGAGTTGGAACCCTGCTATACCAGCGATACACTGGGATTTGGTTTCCTAATTTGTAAAATACACGATCTGGAAAAAAAATTACTTCTAACGTTCCTTCAAGCCAAAAGACGCAATAAGAATTCTATGGGGATTTGGCCTAATTTTTTCAAGGTTTATCCTGGAGAGGCTATTTTAGTAAATCCCTAGTGTCTTACGTTTCTGATTTGTGTAGCATACACCCTAAAGTATACAAATTTATACCAAGAACAAGAGAAGAAAAAGTAGACCCTGTTATCAAACGTGAGATTTCCATCCAGTGGTGAAGATATTCCACAAAACATACATAGTATCTTTAGCAGGACACATGCACACATACAGAACATATCATTCACATGGCTTAGAAACATTTGCTCAGCCTCCTCTCCTATAAAGGAAGAGATGCACTCCTGGCAGGGATGTTGCTAATGCATTTTAGTTCAACGGGAGTAGAAAGTCATTCTTGTGGGAGGAGAAAGGAAGTAGTCGATAATAGTTATCAACTTTTATAGTGGTCAACATGACATTCAGAAATACATCACTGTTCTAGAAAGTGATAGATGTGAACAAAGTGTGATTACAGCAAAGCATGCCAGTCATTCAGTAGCTCTACATAAATAAATTATGAATTTTGAAGACTGATACAAAAGCTCAGATCTACAAGCACCTGAAATCCATTCCAAGACAATATAATTTTAAGAAATTAGAATTTCTTTGGAATACCTGTGGAATTCCATCATGATTCTGAAATATTAAATAATGATGACATCATGATGTGAATGTCACTGCTAGGCAGTATTTCCAGGCACTTGCACCAGTTCCTCTATGTAGCAATCAGACAAGACAAATTCATAGGTAGCGCAGATGCTGCAGAGCCTGAACTTAATCAGTTGACTACACTATGTCATTGTATCCATGGAGACTGTTAAATGCTTGAGAACGGGCTGGGTATTCTTTAGCAGAGCGTGATTCAGAAATTCTTTAAATGTCCCTACAACTATTAGAAGAATTAAGCAATCCAATTCAAGACATGGGTTGTGGGCCTAAACAGAAAATTATAAGAGACGAAATATAAATGACTAGGATACACTTTAAGTGCATAAATACTATCAGGGAAATGTAGATTAAAACCACTTTAGGGTTCCATCCCATCCCCAACAGAATGGCCATCTCGGTAATACAGATGACAACAAATGCTGGCATAGATACAGAAAGGGGAAATGCATACACTGTTGGTGGGGATGCAAATTAGTGCAGCCACTTTGGAAATCACTCCGGCAGTTTATCACAAAACTATAAATGGAACTGCCATATGATCTGGTCATACCACTCCTGGTCATGCAGTCAAAGCAGGGGCTTTATTTCCTACCATGTTCATTGCCACTCTGTTAGCTGTGGCTCTGAGAATGAAATAACCTAGATTTCATCAACACATTAATAGATAAGAAATACGAAGTACACATGCATAACAGAATAACACTCAACTGTAAAAAATAAAATAAAATCATGAAATTGGCAAGCAAATGGATGGAACTGAAAAAAAAATATAGTAAGTATGGTAACTCGGACCCACAGTAAGAAACTCTGCACGTTAGCTCTCATTTGGATGTCAGGTCCTTGCTTCAAATCATTTGTTTTTTGTCTTTAACTTGGAACACAATGGAAGTCAAGAAACTAGAACGGGGATTCTTTTGAAGGAGGCGGTGATGCATTAAAAGAGGGAGGATAGTCAATGATTGGTAAAGCAAATGTCCAGAGGTGGAACCCTGAGAATAGAAAAACTTGGCAAGGAGGTTTGTGGGAATATGTGGGAACTTGGGGGTGGGAGAATGTGTGCAGAACACAGACATGTGTACAGAAAGTCATGTGGAAGCCTACTGTCTCACAAACTAATTAAGAAATATACTTGAATGGATAGTAGAACATATGTAATACAAAAGAGGAGAAGGAAACACTGAAGGTTAAAGGATTAACTGGACATTTGACAGGGAACAAAGTTCAGAGGAGATAGAAGATGCACAAACCTAAATTGAGATTGCATTAAAAAGCCACTTGTTAGTAAGCTAATTTTAAAATAAAAGCCTTAAAAATTGAGTTCAAGCCAGTTAGTGCTGACACATGCCTTTTATCCCAGCACTTGGGAGAAAGAGACAGGTGGATCTCTGTGAGTTCCAGGACAGGCTCCAAAGCTACAGAGAAACCCTATGTTGAAAAACCCAAAAAAAAAAAAAAGGAAAAAGAAAAAGGGAGCTTGATTGGAGATATCCTATTGTTCCCAGTGGATTGCTGCACCAGCAGGGCTTGGATGCCGAGTCCTGCAGAGGGTGTCTGGATTGAAGCAATACACGGAGTCCTTCTTATGGTGGAACAGGCGTGCTTTATTAACTTGCAGCTCTGGTTTTATACCCTAGCACCAAAAGGGGAAGGAGAATGGGGAGGAGAAGGCAGAGCCCACAAAGGTTCAGGGGCTGGTCATTGGTATCATTGTGTACCTGTGAGCACAGAGGAGACTTTTCATCACAAACATGTTTTTCTTTGCACAAACATGTTTTTCTCTGCAGTTAGGCACTCAGCAGAGGGTTAGGGAGGCTATGTTCGGGCTAGCTTTCCCACAATTCCCCCCTTTTTATTTATTGTAAGAGCTCCTGTCTTAGGTCCCATAAGAGACTCATCTCCCCTTACCCCTCATAGGAACCCCGACATCCTGTCTTAGGCGGGGAGGAATCTTCATCAGGTTACCCATCATAGGATTCCCTCATTTCTGGAGCAAGGCTAAGAAGCACCTGTCTGTGAACCAGCTCGGTGTGGGTGAATGCCTGAAGGACTCGATTATAAAGGAAAAGTGCCACTGCCACTCTGACCAAGCCCAGTATTCCCAGGGGCAATGCAAACCCCCAGCATTACACCCAGACCCCAATTCGGGCCATGGTATTCCACCAGTCTTCTGCAGATATAGGTTTTACAACAGTTTCATTAATCACATACTGGTGAGCAAGCCGATTAGTATAATTAACAAAGGTGTCTTTCTAAGGTCCTCGCAGATACTGATTTAACTTTTGAATTTCAATAGAAGCATTTTTCACCTTAGCCAAAGCTACACAAGCATGATTATAAAAGTGAGAGCAGGAGGCCTGCTGTACCAACCATAACACATCAGTCTGTTCGCAAAGCAAAACAGTTTGTTGATTAAGGTTTAAGAGTCCCAGTTGAATGTGTGAATTTCAAGTATTTTGAGTTTCTAGTGCCTCCTACTCACCCAGAAAGAAGGTTGACAGTCTCAGCCGTGGCTGCATTTTGAGAGATGGCAATTCCCGCAGCAGTGGTGGCGATAGCAGAGATGGCGATGGCAGCAGTGACTGCGGCAGTGATTCCAAAATCTCTTCTCTTTTGATATAGAATCAGTTCTTGTCCATTGTGGGGGTCCTCTATCATTACTGGGACCATAGCTGGAATCCTCACCATCAGGGTGGAGTCATCCTCCGTGGACCAGCAATTACTCAGGAAGCATGATCTGGAAGAACAATTTAAGAACACCCTCCTTTTCTCCCGAGGCATTATAAGTCACAAACATGAAGGGAGGTAGTATGCAAACCAGACTCCTAATGGAAAAGTTCTTTCCTGCGGCATAGTTAACTCGGAGTGACGCCTCAAAAAAAGTCCGTCTGGTTCCAACTGAAACTGTGCCATTAAAGGCCAACACTTTTTGTAGCATCAAGGCTCTAACATCAGTGCAGGCCCGAGGCCCACATAGGAACACCCCTGCAAAGGCAGGGGAAACTTCCACCATAACAGGGTTCCTATAAGAATAATCATAGGTGCCTCGATAATTATTTTTGAATGTAGGCCGATGTCCAAACCATCATAAGAACTTATCTCCCTCCAGCTTCCAGGGCTCTGTTGCCCGAGGCAACGGCATGTGCAACCTAAAGGATTTTGGGACCTTCCAGCAGAAAGGGTCAGGTCTGGGGGGAGGTGCCAGTCTTTCAAAATTCATAGGCCAATAGATATTCTTGAGCCTGAGACAAACTTGAGGAATTTAGGGAGAAATCACCCGCAGAATAATTAAAACAAGGGATTTTATTGCCCCAAAGAAATTCTTGATGGCAGTATTTTTCATACTTTGCTTAAAAACAGCAGAGTTCCACAAAGGCCAAAGGATGAAAAACTACTTGAAATGAGCAAAACAAAATAGTCAAATATAAGCAGTAGTGTAGCAAGAAAATAATTGGCAGAAAGAATTATTCAACCAGTAGTGACAGTTAAAACCTCCAAAGACTTTTCTAGGCACGACAAAGGAGGAAAGGAGTATAAGAGTTTCAATCCTAAATGGCTACTGTTATTTTGTATTTATCTACAATGTTTCCCTTGGTTAGTTTCGTTTTAGTAGACTTTGAAGGTTCGAAATCCTCCTAGTCAGAGGACAAGCCCGAGGCTGCCTCGGAACAAAGGGAAGTTTTCCTTTCAGTTTCTTGGATCTCAGACAGGACCTCTTTGATTGCCTCAAAGGCTTGTTTCACCCAGACCTTCTCTGTCAAGAGGGCATCTCGAATCAGTCGCCACAAAAAAAAAAAAAAAAAAAAAAAGTGGCAATGGGGAGTTTGTCTAGATCCTTCCTTCTTAGGGCTTTCTTAAGTTGTAGCTGACCTGTTCCCATTCAGGGACATTGAGAGCTCCGCTGGTAATAAACCAGGGGCTCCATGTTTCTATACTTCTTAAGAACTCTTCAAGGCTCCTATTCTTGATGGCAGTTCCCTCTTCCTCTAAAAGTTTCTTAACCTGATATTTCAATTCTGCTTTTCCCATGGTGTTTCCCATTATTTTCTTTTTCTATTTTTTTAATCTTTTTCTATTTTCTTTTAATCTTTTTCTATTTTTTTTTTAATCTTTATCTTTCCTTCTTCAATACATCCCTGCCGGCTAATCGGATGACCCAGTCCACTTACCTCACTTTCAGGATCTTTGTGCTCCGAGCTAGGGGCTCGAAGTTGAAACCCATACTGGCCAGTCTTAATTCCCCAGTCCACCCTCACCTTCCAAGGGTGACCTCTCAGCGTTCCCCAATTCCCGATCTCGACCTCCAATTGCTGCGCCAGCGCGGCTCGGATGCCGAGTCCTGCAGAGGGTGTCTGGATTGAAGCAATACACGGAGTCCTTCTTATGGTGGAACAGGCGTGCTTTATTAACTTGCAGCCCTGGTTTTATACCCTAGCACCAAAAGGGGAAGGAGAATGGGGAGGAGGAGGCAGAGCCCACAAAGGTTCAGGGGCCGGTCATTGGTATCATTGTGTACCAGTGAGCACAGAGGACACTTTTCATCACAAACATGTTTTTCTTTGCACAAACATGTTTTTCTCTGCAGTTAGGCACTCAGCAGGGGTTTAGGGAGGCTATGTTCGGGGATAGCTTTCCCACAGTAGATGTAGGTTATTAAATTCATATGCAAAATCACAGGACAAAGCATGAGATAGTCCCTATGATCTAGATGAAGGCCGCAGAGGTTTCCAAAACAACATAGCCTGTTGCCAGTGTCTTGATTACCCACCATAATTACATGACAAATCCCCACTACTGAAGATACAAACACTTTGGCTGAAAGGTAGAGAAAACCATCCCAAGTTAACTGGAAAAACTTCTTCTCTGGTGGCTATCTTTAATAATTCTGAAAGGTGCTATGAGCGCTGCAGGGGAAGAAAAGATGTTACTCGTCTTACTCAGCGCTAAAATCTACATGGCACAGTATGGACCTTTCAGGCAAGATATGACCACTGATGCAATAATAGCCTGGCTGTTGTGGGGTGACCAACAGACTTCTGGTTGGATCTGAGGCCTGTTCCACTGGAGGGGATTCTGTTCCAATTACAGCAATCATGGTCCAAAGCCGAAGACTGGGAGAGGTCATAGGCCCTGGGGTAGACCCTTCCACTGTTAGTTTGCCAAATGGTCATGCTGTCAAATTGCCTTCTAAATATGTGTAGATCCGTAGACCCTGGCTTCTCTAAGTCTTAGTCAGAGAATCTCCTTTTCTTGCAGTGGAATGAAGCCAATACTGAGATGCATAATTCATCGAAGTGACAAGAATAAGAGACTGAGTGCTCAGCCCTAAAACATTACCAGTTCTCACTGCTCCCAAGATTCCACACGGAGGAAGGGAGGTAGGAAGAATGTAAGGACTGAAGCATCAGGAGGAATGTTGCCAAATTCCTTAGCATTCATAAGCCACATCAGCTGCATCTCCACAAGACCTGTAGAAGATCAAGCCTGCCAAAAATTTCTCCATAGATATTTGAGATACTCTCCAAGCCTCACCCTTAATGAGGAACAATTGGCAGTTGATAACTGTTGGGAAATGGAAATTCATTTTTTCATTGACGGTATGGCCACTGATAGTTTTCCTATGATCCAGTGGATGGTCCCACACCCAGGCATGTATGGGTAGTGCTGATTATACTTGACTATCAAAAAGGAGAGAAAAAAAAGGCAGGTAGGAGAGGGAAGTGTTATGAAAAATGGAGAGAAATGAAAGGAAAACAAGATGTTTATAGCCAATATTTTATTGATAGATGTATAAAATTTTCAAAGAATAAACAATAATAATAAAGATATGGACTATCAAACACCAACATATAGTATTCAAATAATATATGAATACTATATATAATATATATAATAATATATGTATACATATAGTATATAATAATATATGAAGTTTTAGTAATCTATTTTAAAATGACCATTCAAGTGGAATGCCACTATATTATTTGAGATTTTTTTAAAATGCAAAATTTATATGTAGATTCAATAGAAAACAAATTATTTCATTACCTCAATAAATGCCTGCTATTTGTAATGTTGACTCTCTTGTATTCTTTTTATTTATAATTTGGAAAAATTAGCTTCAGAAAAGCTTCCTCCTGCAGCAGATAGTAATACAGAAACACACAGTCAGACATTATGCAAAGAGTGAGAGACCTTGGAACACTCATCTTTGAATGGTATGCCTCCGTCAAATCCCTTACTTCAGGGCTCAGAAAATTCCATGAAAGAGGAGGCAGTCATAGTGTGAGAGAAAAAGGGAATGGAGGACACCAAGGAAACAAGACCTTTTAACACAGTAGGACTGTCACACATTAGAACTCACAGAGACTGGGGCAGCAGGCTCAGGGCCTGCACCTGTCTGCATCAAATGAGGGTTCTGGAGCTGAGAGAAGTGAGCACATGCCTTTATCCCTAACCCAGAAGCAATCCACAGTTGGTAAACACTTGTAAATGAAAATTTAGACTCCTTTAAGGGACTCTTGCTTGGGAAACAACTATTCTTCTGCGTAGGCTACACATCTAGCAGTAGATGGCCAACATAGAACAAACTTGGCAGCATCTTTGGTTTTTTGTCACACAGAGTTGTGTTTGGGTATATTTGTTGTTGTTGTGTTACTCTGCAGGTCTTTTGCGTATACATTATCACTTCCGGTTTTGTGGTTTTATGGGAGTCCTATGTGTGGAAACGTGTGTTTCTGTATCCATATGTGTTTCTCCTGTGTTTGCTTTGGCTCATTTTCTCCTGTTTGTTTTGTTCTATTTTAACTTACTTGTGTTTTTTTTCTTATTTTATATTTTTAATTATTCCTTAGATGCCTGTTTATTCTGAAGGAGATACAGAAAGTGTGTGGATCCAGACGGGAGGTACTGGAAGGAGCTGGGGGAGGGGAAGTTGTAATAAGAATATATTGTATAAAAACAATCTATTTTCAAAAAAGGAAAAAATAAAAACATTTTAAAATTGTTTATTAGAGTGTGTATATGTTTCTGACATATGTGTATGTAAACCAGAGATTGACACTGGGTCCCTTGTGCAGAGCAGGACATCTCACTTAACCTGGAGATCACTGGGTCAACAAGAGCCATTAAACTGTGAGGTTTAAGAAACCTCCAGCCCTCACCTTCCAGTACTAAGATTACTACCAGATCTACCGTGTTCCACTTATTACACGGGTGCTAGAAATCATGGAAAATACTTTGCCCATGAAGCTTGTAGACGGAGGTTACTTGTTTGTTTTCCGACTGCTCAGACCTGAAAAAAATCACACAGAAACTCTATTAATTGTAACACTGCTCAGCCAATAGCTTAGGCATAGTTCTAGCTAGCTCTTACATCTTGAATTAACCCATTTTTATTAGTCTACATCTTGACACAAGGCTGTGGCTTACTAGTAAGGATCCAGCATCTGTTTCCTTCTGCAGCTACATGGCATCTCCCCGACTCTGCCTACTTTCTCTTTATCTCTGTTCAGATTTCCCACCTGGATTTACTCTACTAAGCCATTGGCTGAAACAGCTTCTTTAATAACCAATGGTAATAAAATGTACTCATAGCATACAGAGGGGAATCCCACATCACAAGTCATTTCTCCATCCCCAACTTTTACCTTTTCATTCTTATTTCCTGTGATGGCTATTTTGTCAGCTTGACTACAAAAGGAATTAACTAAAACCCAAGGGGCTAGATAGACCTGAGAGGTAGGTACACTTTTCTTAACTAAATCATTTGAAGTGGGAAGACCCACTTTTAATTCTGATCTTTTGAGGTGGGAAGATTCACCTTTTGTCTGGGCCACACCTACTACTGGCAGCCTGTATAAAGAACATGGAAGAAGAAAGCTTGTTCTTTTTGCCTGCTTGCTCTTGCTGGCAAGCCCATTCCTCCACTGGCATTAGAACCTACATATGTGGGATTCTGGGGTATACTGAAGACCAGTTGAGACATCCAGTTTTATAGACTGAATAACTACTGGATTCTTGTACCTTCTGTAGGTAAACAGTCATTGTTGGGCTAGCTGAGCCACAGACTGCAAGCCATTCTAATAAACCCGTATTCTCTATCTATATGTAGGTTATATTCATTCTGCTCCACTATAGAACCCTGACTGCTACATACTCCAATTGTTTATTAAGTCCCAGGTAGTCATCATTATAACTTTGATTCATCTCTAGGCAACCTTTGTAACCAGGAAATATGACTAGAGTTCTATTTTAGAATAGGGAAGTTATTAACATCCTTTTGAATAACTATTAAGGCTTTGGTGGAATTTTGTAATTCTGAGATGATTAAAAAATTTTCATTACACAACCTACTCAGACTAAAGGGACTTACTAAAATAGTCACAGGTCATAAACTGAACATTTTTGTCCCAGCCAAATAACAATTTGACATTATCAGTGTTTTAAATTCATGGAGGGAACATGATGGGTGAGAAAAGAGAACATATAAAAAGTCAGAAGTAAACCAGAAAAAGAAAAGAAAAGAAAAGAAAATTTCAAGAAGAAAGAAGTGTGTTTGGACTAGGTGGACATCAACTTAATAGAAGTTGGAGTCATCTGAGAGGAAGAAACCTCAGTTGAGAAATGCCTTCGTAAAATGGGGTTGTAGGCTGGCCCGCGGAGGATTTTTTAGATTGGTGATTCATGGGGGAGGGCCACCTCTGAGCCAGTGATGCTGGGCTCTATAAGAAAGTAACCTGAGCAAGGCATTATGAGGAAGCAAGTAAGCAATAGCCCTCAATGACCTATGTATCAGTGTCTGCCTCCAGGTTGCTGTCCTGCCTGAGTTCCTATCCTGACCTCCTTTGATGATGAACTATCAACTGTAAGTGTAGGCAAATAAACCCTTTCCTGCCCAACTTTCTTTTGTTCATGGTGTTTCATCACAATAATGATCCTGACTAAGACAAAATGGTCAGTTGAATTAGCTGTCATAGAGAGAAAAGATTAAGATGAGAAAGAAAAGATTTGATTTGATCTGGTAATCAGGTCACTGATAGAAACATTAGCTAGAGTGTCTGCAACCAAACACTGGTGTTTTTGTAAGTGTAATGATATTCTGTCTAAGTTTTAACAAATAAAGCTTGCCTGAAAATCAGAGTGCAGAACTAAGTCACTAAAGGACAGGGAGTAAAGACACACATCTTTAATTCCGGGACTCAGGAGACAAAGGCCATGGGATGGATCTCTGTTAGTTCATGGCCGTCCTGGGCTACACAAAATTGCATCTGTATAAAAGACAAACAGACCTCACACGAAAGTGATTCCAGTACGTAGGATCCCACATCTTTAATCCCAACACTAGGGAGGTGGACACAACAGTGACATATCTGAGCAGAGAGAGGAATGTAAGGCAGGAGGAGACAGGAGAGCAGTGCAGTCTGAGGTTTGGTGGAGACAGAGCAGTCTGAGGTTTGGTGGAAAAAAATGCAGTCTGAGGTTTAATGGAGACAGCTGCAGTCTGAGGGTTGGTTTAGAAAGATGGAGTTTGGAGAAGCAGGCTAAGGACAGGGCCCTTTCAGAATGAGCATTGGTATAGGTAAAAGAACTCTCTAATAGCTGGTCTCTGCTTCCCTGATCTTCAGCATTGACCCCTATATCTGACTGTAGGTTTTTATTAGTAAGACCAACTAGAATTCGTACTACACCTGGCACCCATCTTTTGGGTACAAATTCACGAAAAAGCCATTTGCCTGTGGTTGCAGCCACTGGCATAGGCTGGAGTTTACGGTGAGACTCACCTCCATATTGGTTAGGTTTTCCTTTCTTCTCTCCTGGTAGGCTTTGGAATCCCCTTTTGGGCTTGTGCAAAACTAGGTAGCTGCCTTGAAATCTAGTCAGGCTTTTACTGTTCTACACAGCAGAAGTCAGATTCACATATTCATCGTTGTCATCGTTGGCAGATTTGGTGAGAAAATTGAGAATTATTGAAACGAGGATTTAGTTAAAAGGCAAAGTCTTTTCCCTCGTTAAAAAATGGGAGACAGATTGACATTTCAGGGTGAGATGAGAGTGAGGCAGGAGACTGGTTCATCTGCTGGGATACAGGCATGCTATACCACTGTCTCACAGTGCCTCTGATCACAATGAGCATTTTGTGCGACTTTGTGGGTCTTCTCAAGCCCTGGTTCATCCCTAAGGGTCCTAACCCGGGAGTTATTATCACCTTGTTGGTGACTGTTCAGTTTGCTGGTATCTTTTTTAGCTGATTGCAATTCTGGACCAGTTCAATCCTCTCCTTGTACCATATACAAAATGTACCATGTACTCTGAAAAATGAAACCATCTGCATCTGAAGTCCCACTGGCCTTGAGGATGAAGACATGTTCCACAGTGCCCAGGCACTGAGGTCACAGTGAGAATGCCTTCTAGAAGCAAAATCACCTTCACACCCAGACTACCTTCTTTGATAGCCAACTTGGGGATTACCTGCCTTACACTTGAAGACCTTCTTCTGCAGACATTCTGATGAATTATGTGCCTACTCAGCTGACTCTGAGATGTGTCTGCACTCCCCTGAGAGAAAAGATGCACTCTGAGGAAACTGTTACTCTTGTCAAGGAGCCTGTGGCTTTGAATAAGACTCTTGCCAGCTCACAATATGATGTGTTTAAAATGCTGCACAACAAATAAGGCTCAGTTGGGGCAGTCAGGAGTGCCTGCTCAAGAGAAGCTCTATCCCAGGAGATGTATACCAAGCTCTATTCCCCGAATGAATTTATTTTCATGTTTGAAATTAATTATTCTTCATATTTATATGGAAAAAACACAAGAAGCACAATTATGATAGAGAAAATTGTTTTTCTGTTTGATTACATAATGCATGGTTTAAAGTGGAATAATTAAATGAAGGGATAAACAACTTAAATGGGATTGACATACTATTTTATCATTTTGATAATCCTTGTTGTCATTTTGGTAATTCCTGGTTTATCTCTTAAAAAGCTGTTTGGTATGAATACCAAGATACAGGTATTAGAAAAACTTTATATTCCCAAAAAGAGGAATTTAATGACAAATGAATTTCAGCATTGCATTATAAGGTCAGAGAGGAACAACTTAATATTTTCAAACAAACAACCTCAATATATACAGTAACATGACAGGAATTCCCAAATGATTAAGGCTCTGTAAGAGCTGAATGAACTCCTGTGGAAATGTTAGATTTAAGAAGATTCAAGGGTATGATAGTCTCATATGGAATGCATTCTCCATTGGTGAAGCATATATTAAACTCATGGACAACTTGTAATAGAATTATACTCAAAGGTTGGATAGACTTGGTTACAGCAGTATTGAAGCCTGGTCCACAATTACAATGAAGGACCTGGTTCAAAGGAAAGACTAAGACCATTGCACAGTGGAGTAGAGGTA
>JAQHUG010000201.1:362965-377122 GCA_028555095.1 Dicrostonyx torquatus
TGAATTATGACCATGCCTAACCATGAATTCTCCAAAAGGAGGATGGGGCCCTACAATGACAAATCCACCAGGACTATGTTAATACTACCAAGCTAAAAAACACCACCTAAAGATTAGATTTAGACTACAAAATGCTCAGAACAATTTCAAAGCTAGCTGAGATGATCCAGCTTCACAGACTACTCTAACCAGGACTTGAGAAAAGCCTTGCACTTTCCCATTATGCACAAACTGGACAACAAATGATACAACTACTTCTTCCAGAACTTGATCCAAAATTTTCTTTTCAGGAACCCCTAAAAATATCTTCACGCCCAGACAGCATGAAGTAAATTTAAAATATAACATCCACATTCCCAAGATGTGGGGTAGATGGGTTTTGGTCAATCAATGAACTATGGATATTTTTCATTATTTAAGAGGATTGGTTGCAAGTTGTTATTGGTAATGGTGAAGAAAAAGGTTTAACAGAGAAGATTGTACTCAGGGTTCTTGTTTTGAAAATATAAAAAGGGATATAGTAATGATAGGATAAAAGGGTAGATTACTTAATCTACTCTAAAAATAAAAAGGGTAGGATGTAGAAATGATAAAATAAAAAGGTAGATTACTAAATCTACTTTTAAAAAGCAATTAATAGTTTCAGATATTTTACACTAAATTGGACTTTTGTATAATGTATATGAATTTTGTATATTGATACAAATTTAGATTAATTTTGTTAGAATATACTTTACATACATTTCTACTCTTGTGTAAGGTAATGTGCCATTACAGCTCAATTAATAATGTAATGCAAATTTTTATCTCTTGAAAGTTATTATTACCAACTATTTAGGATATTGTGGAAATGCAGATTAGTAGTTAGTCACCTATTACATTCAGACTTGTAGTCAGATTAGGTATGTTTTCAAGGTCAAACAAATAGTTTTAAAAGGTTGTCTTCAAACACTTCAAAAATCTACAGAATATGACATTTAAGATGTTTTAATAACACAGGTTTATTTTTTATGACAGTGAGACATGTCTGCTCCTGGCAGCACCAATCTACTTCGGAGGAGATGATGGGCATTGAATAAATTCCACATAGAGTTTACTTTTTTTGTGGCAAAAGTAAGATCCTCTGTTACAAGGAGACGCCGCTTGTACCTCAGCCACCCAGCTAGCTTAGTCCCCAAATAACACATGGAAATTATATTAATTAAATCACTGCTTGGCCTATAGCTCTAACATCTTATTGGATAACTCTTACACCTTAGTTTAGCCCATTAATCTGTATATTGTCATGTGGCGGTGGCTTACTGGGAAAGATTCTAACCAGCATCCATCTCAGGTGGAGGGTCTATGGCGTCTTTCTGACTCTTCTTTCTTCCTCCCAGAAATCAGTCCCCCCCCCCTCCAGCCTACCTAAGTTATGCCCTATTAAAAGGCCAAGGCAGTTTCTTTATTCATTAACACACAAACAGAAGAAACTCCTATGCCAATCCTCGGTAAGAAAGTGCTCTTGCTTCAATTGTTGGCACTATGCTATCCAAACTGGACAAGCAGGACACAAAATAAAGTGACTACATGACTACAAAACCTTTTCAAGACCAGGTAAGATAGTCCTTCAAAAATCCTGCTTCATAGAAAAGTCTAATGAATATTCTAAGCCTTTAGGCCTAAGATGGATACCTAGATGTTGCAGAGGAACCTTCGGTTACTGTCCAGGCAACCAGCTGTTTTAGTCATTTCTCACATTTTTTAGAAGTAACTTGCTTGTACTTCTAACTTATTCAGTTAATATTTCCTTCTCAGGTCTCTGAGGGAGTTGAAGACTACATAGTTATAAGTATAGTTTTTCTTGTTTATCAAACTCAAAAAAGCCATTATCTAAAGAAATGTAAAGTATATAAGGTTTTGAGAGACATAAAAAGATAATTTTGAGTTGATAATGTAAGTTACAGTTGAAAGTAAATTATGTACAACAATTTGGACTCAACAAGATAGGATAGATAAAAGAGTATTTTCTCTGAATTTGTCAAAAACAAAAGAATAGACATTGTTGATGCATGTATCATCTGAATATATTTATGTACTTACTGTACTTATTGCAAATAGTTTTTCTTATATAAATTATAGCCTTCTTTTTATATTTTAGATAAAAAGGGGAAATGTAGTGATATTTAGCTTAAGTTTTAACAACTATTGCTTATCTGAAGATCAGAGAACAGAATTAAGCCATTCAAAGCCAGGGAGTGATGGCACACACCTTTAACTGCAGGACCCAGAAGACAGAGGCAGCGGGATCTCTGTTAATTCAAGGCTTCCCTGGGCCTCACAAGACTTAATCTGTCTAAAAGAGAAGCAGAGTTCACACAAAGGTGATCTCAGCACTTGGGATGCCAAACCTTTGATCCCAGCACTCTGGGACTTGGGTTAGGGTTAGGAGACAGGAGATGAATAGAAGGCAGTGGGAGACAAGAGAGTAGTGCATTCTAAAGCTTGGTGGAGACAGTTGCAGTCTGAGGTTTGATGGAAGCAGTTGCAATCTGAGTTTTGGTGGAGATAGTTGCACTTTGAGGTTTTATGAGGACAGTTGCAGTCTGAGGTTTGGTGGAGACAGTTGCAGTCTGAGATTTGGTGAAGACAGATGGAATCTGGAGATGTAGTCTAAGGCCAGGATCACCTCTTCGGTCTGAGCATTGGTAGGGGTAAAAGAACTCTCTACTAGCTGGTCTCTCTGCTGCTCTGATCTTCAGCATTAACCCTTATTTCTGATTTTGGGGTTTTATTATTAAAACCAACTTGAATTCACACTACAGGTAAGTGCTAAAGCAAATAAGCATTTAAAACAAACAAAATGGAGCAAAACCTGAAAAGAACAGAAAGGTTGATTGCCTGGAGTAGATAGGGAAAACATGGTAATTATTTCCAAAGTAATAGCCTCCTTGTAGAAAGAAACATACAGACTTTATTAAGTGAGGTCTATGAATATTCACATAATAGAACTTTCAAATCTTGAGACGCTCAGTTAAGTAGTGTTTCCCTGAATGTCTCAGTTTGGGGTTGTAGTTTAACAAGGAAGGATGATAGGTGACTAAATTTACTAGGCACAAAACAGAAAAGTTGAAATGTTGGACAGGAAAGCTTTGAGGCATGTTCACTAAGGCTCTCATAACCAAGTTTTAGATGAAATGGACACATATAAGAATTGCATTAGTATAGAGGATTACAGAAAAGTGGGTAGGGCAGTGCTTGTAAGGTCAGGAAATGTTCATTTTATGGAAACTAGAGTAATTGCTGCAATGTTTAGGTAAATAGTGAGTATAGAGGTGAAACACTTAAAAACCTACTCCGATCTAGAACAAAGAATAGGTAATAACCTAGAGATGGGAGAGAAGAGTTTAAATGTCTTCTAAAGTTAAGAATTTTGGGAAAGCAAATGACTGGTAAAAAGAAGAAAATTTAAATAAGTAAAATTTTAAGTTGAGGTAGAGTAGAGCAACTTAGTCTTCATCATCTCAGCATCCTTTGGGCATTAGGAGAAACGATTGCTGATGTAGCTCAATTGGCAGAAAGGAAGGAAGCTCGCCAAAGCTGCCACAGTGAGGGGGAGGGGAGGGGAGGGGAGGGGAAGGGAGCATGGTGTATAAAAGAAACACCAGGCAGCATTGGGACCCCAGCAGAGGCTGGAAGAAATTTATGGGGAAACAAGCTATTGTTTTTGTGGTTATTTCAGCACTTTATAATATCCTGGACAGAAAAGATGAAGTGAGTAGGTGTATTAACAAAAGACTGATAAATTTTGTCCATCTTCTAGAAGATATGAGAGGAAAAAGAGTTATGAAAACTTGATATGAAAAAATAAGCAAGAAGAAGGGAGAGGAGGAGGAGGAAGTGTTGTTGTTGTTGGTGTTGTTGGTGGTGGTGGTAGTGGAAAAAGTTTTTATCCAATCTCAGCCATGATGAAGTTGAGGCAAAAGTGTCAAAAATTTTAACTCAGCCTGGGCTTCTTGTTGAGGTCAAAGCCAGACTGAAATATTTAGTTAGACTCATTCTATATAACAAACAAAATATGCATGTGCACACGTGTGTGTTATCTGCATATGTGTAATATGTGTCTATTTATATGTGTCAGTGTATGAGTGAGTGTCTGTTAAATAATTCACTTTTAGTCTGAGCTCAGTTAAGAAGAAAGAGGACCCCAGAACAATATCAATACACTGGAATAAATGTTAGGTCAAGTTCCTTAGTGCATAAATGAAACTTTCAAGCAAATTCAGTGGAAATAAAACATGAATGGTAGTGAGGTATGAAGTTGATGCTCTGCTGTTATTACAATAGAATTCAGGGTTATGGAGGATGTAAACCTTGGAATTACCAGTGAGTTCATAACGAGGCAAGGCTTTGTAGATAGATATTAGGAATGTTATCAGTGTAGTAAATTGTGTTCCAGGAATAATAGAAGTTGGAAAGAAGAACACTCAAGTAAAATTTAAATAGTAAAATTCCTTTGAAATACTGAAAATATAAAGTTATACTACTTTAATTGCAATTATGAATATTACTGGAGATAATGAGTGAAATTTATCATGACCTGTGGATGGTCAGAAAATAAAAATGGTCATAATTTATATGTAAAAAACAAAAAATTATAGATTCTTGAGGAACATGTAGAGAGACAGATTAATCTGACTTTGCAAGAAGTGAAAATTCACTCATAAGACTTACTTGTTTTAGATTTCTTTAGTTTATTTTGTGAGGGTTTTGCCTCCATGTATATAGGTATGCTTGGTGACTACAGAGGTCAAAAGAAGACATCAGATCATTTGTAACTGGAGTTATGGGTGGTTTTGAACCACTGCATATGTGCTGGGAAGTGAACACTGTAAGAATAAATGTTCTTCACTGAGCCAATGACCCAAGTCGTCATTTTGTTGTGTAAAAACTTCTCACTTTTGTTCATTTGTTTTAGTCTTATTGGAGTATTTGCATAAATTCAGTTTTCTGTTGCTTGACAAAAATTTTTGAGACAATTCAATTTATAGGATAATTTTTTTCTTGGTTTGTTTTTTCAAGACAGGGTTTTTTTGTGTTGCCTTGGATGTTCTGGAACTCACTCTGCAGACCAGGCTGACCTCGGACTCATAGAGATCTGTCTACCTCTACTTTTGGAGTGATGGGATTAAAGGTGTGTGCCACCATGCCTGGCAAGGAAATGTTTGTTTTGACTCAAGGTTTTAGAGGTGTCAAGTCAGTTCTTCGACCCATTGCCTTTTACCCTGTGAAAGGACTGCACCTCATGGCAGGAAACATGAAGCTCCCACATCATGACTGCAAAATGGAAAATAGAAAAGGGAAGGGATTACGGTCTCTATGTTTCCTCTAAAAGTCCTGAAGAGACTTCACTTGTCCTCTACCGGCTACAGTAGCCCTTAGACTTGCTTCTGACAATCTTAGAAGATATTACCTTAATTTGAACCTTGTAGAGAAAATACCTTCAAGACAGTGTGGGTGACTTCATTCTCCAAAGTATCAAGTGCTCGTTGTCCACTGGCTTCTGCAGGCACAGCACCTGGTGCTTCTTATTGAGCTTCCTTTAGCAGTTGTTAGTGTGCAGTCCCGGCCTGATCTTCCACACCGTTATAATGGGCCCCATGGCTCTCAGGAGTCTCCTGCTTCAAGTAATGGGGCATAGTGGTTATTCTTAGACAATTTATCACAGACGTCTACCTTTGCTGCCTTCCATGTTGTTTGATTGCTTAATGTGACTTTCAGCTTCATTCTACTCTCTCTCTCTCTCTCTCTCTCTCTCTCTCTCTCTCTCTCTCTCTCTCTCTCTCTCTCTCCTAACTTAAAATGCAGATTCATGTAGGTCAAGGTGAAGACTACTTTACAGAGGCCCCATAACCATGTGTAAGGATTGGTTCTTGGCAGCAAGGCTGAGATCATTCGTTCAGGCAGATTTGGTTCTTCACCTACTCAGATTGGGAGGACTGGAGAATATTTCACTTGTGAGATACACTGTTCAGGACAGCGATTCCAATGTGGCTCTCACATGAGCTGGCGTTGGGGTGGAGGGGAGTCCTCTGGGCAAGGGTGAAAGGCTGTGTAGGAATGCTCTTCTTCTCTAGCAGGACAGGGTTTTAGCAGGGATCTTCGAACTGAATCTACATATCTATCATGATTCTTGCTCCTTCTCGGGCCAGGTCTAACTATTTAATGACCAAACACAGAGATTTACCCCCTTAACCCCCACCCATGTATGACTTCAATGCTGGTTGCTAGTTTGTTTTAGTTTAGGTTTTTTTTTTTAATAGGTTTAAAAAATACAACATATTCTGATTATGGCTTTCCCTCCCTCAGCTCTTCCCAGATCCTCCCCACTTCCTCACATATCCAAAATCCACACCTTTTTTTTTCTCTTTCCCACAGGATACAAACAGGCAACTAAAAAAATTAATGATAATAGATTATATCAAATAAAAACAAATATGCCAGAATGGGAAAAAACAAACAAACGGAAGAAAAAGAGGCAAAGGAAATGTTGTGTGTTGACCACCAGGAATCAGTCACAATGATTGGGAGAAGGACTCCCAGGTGCCATACATCCACCAGTGTTGATTACACTTTTGGAACAGGAAGAGGCCTGGAGAAGCAGAAAAGAGATTGCTGATGAAAATAGAAAGCTTGATGAAAAGACAGTTTACATAATAGCTTTGTATGTTTTCTGTCTTTAGGTCCCTGGGCATAATACAGTTTTTAGTGACAATACATTATATGTAGCACACATTATATGGTAGAAAATTTCTCTTTGTACCTGCCTGACATCCTTCTGTCCTTTCTTCATTTTTTTGTTCACATTTAATACATTTTTACAATGGTTTTAGATTTGCAGAACACTGGACAGAAGGCAGAGATTTTGCATGTGCCTTTTGTCTCCTTAATATTTCTGTCTACATATATGATGGTTTACCTGTATTTCACCTACTCAAAGACACTGATTGCTTCCACTTTTGGCATATATATGCTTCTGCACCAGCATATACAAGTCCAAACACACATACACCAAAACCCTCCTTTCCTAAAATATAATAATATTGACATGATTTATATAACAGATGGAAAAACTGGGGTTAAACATGCTGTGTTCTTTCCCATCATATGCAACCACTGGATTTCATAGTAAGAACTGGTACCGAAATCCTCATTCCTTCCCCTGAGCAAGGCTGGGCCTAATCTAACTTTATATCTCTTGATGGTGACTTTGTTCCTCTTCTGTGCTTAGTCTCATTATTACATCAGTTCCCCGCTTTTCTGCCAAAAATGTGCTCCTTTGGTATCTGACATGCATCCATAATTATTTTATAACCACACTGCTTTAGTGTTTGCAACTGATTATAGTTTTAGGCCTTAAAAGTATCTATCTCAGACTGTCTTTTTATTCCACTGCTTTATTTCGCATTCTTGAATATTTAAAATCATATTATATTTCTTACCATGACCTTGAGGCAATAGACAGTTTTAAAACATTTGAGGGTCTCTCTTGAGTTAATCTCATTTGTACAACATAAATAAACATGATAATGACAATAGCAATAAAAATCCCATGATAGATAATCCCCACTATAGTCCAGATCTTAAATGTCCTCCAAAGACCCATATGTAAAAGACCTGATTCTTAGCTTATTGTTACTAGCTGTGAGTTTAAGGTGGAAGGCCTGTTGGATGGTTTTCAAGTGAGTGAATATGACTTCAAAGGAGATGACAGGATCCTGAACGCTTCCTCTTCCCAGTCACTAGGTGAGTGACTTTCTCTGTCCTGTCGCATACACCGACCACGATGTGCTGTAGCCCCAAAAGCAATGGAGCAACTGAATACACAACAAACCTTCCAAACACTGAACTGAAATAAATCCTTTCTCTTTGAAGAGTTGGTTTATCTCAATGATTTATTAAACGAATGAAAGGCTGGCTAACACAAGCCCTCAGTATAAACTCCAGGCCTTTTTTTATTTTTCATATGTAACCTAATCTATTTTCAAACTTCATGTGCTTTACCTCCAGCCGACTGTTGTGTGGGAGTGTCAAAACTGTGTTTCTACTCTCAGCAAGCTACTGCCACTCAGTGCTCAGTAGACTTGCAATAAAACTGCAGAATTACATAATCTCTCAGAATTCACTTAGTCCCAAGCAAAGCATCTGGAATTATTAAGTACAATTAACAGGGTTCTAGCTGAAGAGCTCTTCCGAGGCACCACAGATATTGTATCTGACTGGAGTATCCTCTTGGTATTAACATGTGTCATGTTATTTGCTAGTCATGTTTCTCATTACCTTTCCTTTTCTACCCAAATTATTGTGTTGTTATAAATGGGAAAAGTGAGAGAAAGGAAATTTAAATAAACTCATACAGGAAGGCTACAGATTATAATTCTTGGCCTGGAAAGTACATCTACAGTCCAAAGCTGTGACTTGGAATACAAAAAGGGTAATGCATACTTTTATAATTGACTATGCTCTGCTGATAAATAGATTTTTAACGGCAAATACTCAAAAAGTAAAAAAATCAGTGCTAGGAAAATGCATCCTTTTGCTTATTGATCACTATTTAAAAAATTTAAAGTTTTAGAAATACATATATCCCTGATGGAATGACCAGTCTCCAATGACAACTCATGAGACTTAGAATCACCAGAAGATAAAATTTGTAGAGTATCACTTCGGGCATTTCTAAAGGGGTTTAACTAATGTGTGAAGAGCCGTCCTGGACTGGGGTGGTACCATTTCATGTGTTCAGATGCTGGAATGAGTGAAAAAGCAGGTAGGCACCAGAAGTCTTCTGTCTGCTTCCTGAGCTGGCACGATACAAACAGCTCTTCATGCTCTTCCTACCACAGGGTGCTATGACGGTTGGTGCCCAGAAGACCCAGGAGCTAACATGAACCTTTCCCCTTCAACTTGGTTTTTGTCAATTATTTTGCCAGAGTAATGAGAAAAGTAACTAGTAGTGAGTAATTTCTGTTGCTGACAAAATAAAAACAATACTTGCACATTTGAAATTCTTTTTATGAAAGGTGTTTGATATTAAATGGGAAGAAAAACAGTTGAGAAGACCATGACTACGATCTTATACAGAAATTGGTTACATAATGCATCTTTTCATATACTGTATAATATAAACAAGCATAGCCAACATCACTTTTAAAAGTCACATGAAAATTTAAAAAGTACAGAACCTTTTGGATAATGAAAGTGAGTGTCAAATACAGAATTTAGAATGACTTTTTGGGAACAGCAGGTTTTGCATTTTTAAAAGAAGGCTTTAACAGTTAACATGCAATCTTGTATGCACCCAAGGGTATGGGAGAAAGTTAAGAGTTCACTTTAAAACTATTTTGTAAAAAAAAATAATAATAATAATAATCCAATTGCTGCAAGTAAATTAGAATCAAGTTTTCTAGTTTTAAGTGTTATTCACTTCATTTTATATATTGTACAGATAAAATGATGTTATGATTTCAGTAATGAGGTTTTATAAATTCAAACATATTCATTTTATAAGAAGTTACTTCAATATCTTAACATTTTCACTACAATAGAATTCAAATGAGTTTTACATTTGATATAAAAGATGCAGATATATTTTATCTACAACAATATTAATATTTTCATCATGAAACAGAAATTAATGAAGATAATTTATGTATATTCTGTTGGGTGGTAGTAGCACACACCTTTAATCCCAGCATTTGGGAGGCAGAGTGAGTTCAAAACCAGTCTGGTCTGCAGAGCAAGTGCCAGGACAGGCTCCAAAGTTACACAGGGAATCCCTGTCTCAAAAAAACAAAAACCAAAACCAAACAAACAAGAAAACAATATGTATATTCCTATGGAGCCTGGCTGGCTTCAAACTGTGCCATGTCAGTCCTACCTAATATATTTCGTTAACAAAGAGAAGCACTTTCAAATTTTTTTATTTATTTCTGTCCTTGGAGATGCTTGGTATGTTTTGATGACAGCTTCTCTCTTATGATTCTGCCTCTTGTGATGATAAACCTAGATATAAATATAACACAAAATTAATGCTATTTTGATCAGGTAATCAATCTCAAGGAGTTAGAGTTATATTATTTTCCTCAAATCTTATGAAAAAGGAATAAAAATGGCAGACTGGATGTAATTACAGATATGTTTTTATTGTAGTACCTTCAATAAGTCTATAACCACATAAGTATAATATAATCCTCTCAATAAGCTAAAATGGATGTGAAATGCTAGTAGCTTATAATTGCAATGCAATTGGTATATATGAAGATAAATTCAGGGACATTACTCAATAGTGATACAACTCTGATATCCCTCAAATTATCTCCACTAAATGAGAAGAATGAGATTCTTTATTGAACTCTAAAAACATTAGTGGAAGAAAGATGCTACTAAGTGAATGCTTTGTGAATGAGTACTAGTGGAAGAAACAAATAGCTATGGGACTACCGACACGTTTTAGTAGTTCTTGCTCATGAAGACTATAAGAGGAATATCTGGAGCAGTGTAGGATAAAAGATCTTCTAATACAGCTGCTGGATTAGAGTACAGGCAATACAGTGTTTTGGAGCAAGACAGACTGTTGGAACTACTCTGCTTACCCACATGGGACATCTTCTTAATTAGCTGTATTTGCATACCACCAATTTATCCTCTGTTCTACAGCTTAACCCAACTTCTTAAAACTATAAATCAAGTTTCGGAATTGTTGGGACCATTTGGAGTCCTGGCTTCCAGCTTCTCTTCCCTGTTACAGATCTTTACATCTGATTTGAGTTACTAAAAGCTGTGCTTCACGAGCATGTGTTGCCTTAAGGATCAGAGGATGAGGTTTTCACCTGTTGGCCCACCTGACTGTTGGGTATATAAGCCTCCATGGTGCTATTGAATAAAGGGCTTCTTACCAGTGACTAGAGGTCCGGGTCTCTGTCTCCCTCTCTGTCACCCTGTCTGTGCTGTCTGTTTCTCTGTCTGTCTGTGTGTATTTGGGTGTTTCAACCTCTAGCCCCTAGCCGGAAGAAGCTCTGTAACTGAGTGGTAGCACACAGAGCACAGGCAGATAGGCGTTCCCAGAATATCATAACAACACCATCCACCGAATACTAAAAGGAAATGAAACCACTTTAAATGGCCTGTTGGGCCTTTCCCCATAGGGTTACCCTAGTAACCTTCCGGCAGTCTCCTTTCTTGGCTGTGATTTCCTTCATCAATATTTATGTTCAACCTTCATGATCAATTCTGTTTCATTATGTTTCTACAATTTAACAAGCTTCCCCTCCATGCAGGGCTTTGAGTATTCTGTTCTTTCAAGGAAATACTGTTATCCTCTCACCAAATAATCTCTGATCTCCTGTTTGGTGTTGTCAACATCTTTGTTTTCATTTCCCAATATGGATGTGGTGACAATCATGACCTTCAGACTTGGATAAACTTTCATTTTACACAGGACAATTCTTTCTCTTTATGTCTGTGTCTTCAAGAACTTTGGGCCGTAAAAATGGAGACAGGAATTGACTTGAGGCTTATTTTGTCATTGTTTTTAACTTGTTAAAAATATCCTAATCTAATCGAAATGAGTACAACCCATCTTTATCTCATAGGTACACAAAGAAATCAGTAACAATGCAGAAAATTATGGGCTAGTTCTGTCTTTGAGCATGATGTTGCCAGGTTCAAGTTAAAAATATGAGTTTAAAATCCCTCTGTTCGGGTTTTGGCCTGACTTTCTGTCATTGAATTCAGTCTCTGACAGATTTTCTATTTTATTAGTTCTATCGAGCAAAATCACTACAGTTTCAATTTATTTAAGAGAGAGAGTAGGTTTCTCACTTTTCAAAAAGACCAGAAAAATTAACTTTAATCCACTCAGATGACTTTCATTTAGATCATGCTTTCATTCCCAAACTTACAAAGAAAATACTATGATGGGGGTTTACTCAAAACAGATGAATTGAAACTAGGAAAACAAAATAATTGCTGACAAATGTGAGAAAGAGACTTTGCTAACATAAAAGTCTGCCTTTTTACAGTGAGAAGAGTATCTTAAAGAATTTTCCTCCTTTCTATGTACATATAACATTCATGTAAATGAGATTCATTTTTCCTACCTTTGCATCAGGCTGAATTTCTAACCTGCTCACTCAAAAACAAAAAAATACGTTGGAAGCTACATTCTACCAGGGCCAGAAGGAAACATCATGTTTCACTAGATTCTTAAGCCACTAGATAAAATGTCCAGAATATTATGGTTTTACAAAGGAACTGTGCAGAATTAAACACCACATGGACAATGAGATGCGTCAGCAGTGGCCAGCACTAATGTCCCTGAATTTTCAAGTTCAGGTAAGATATTGACTGAGCGTAGTCATGTGAAGTACCCCACTACCTCCACATAGAGAGAACCCCTCAGCTATCAGTTATGAACAATGTAAATCATTGTTCTTTTAAGCCATCAAGTTTTAAGGCAGTTGGCTTTACACCAGAAGATAATATGTTTCTTTATCTGCTGCAAGCATACCTTCCTGAGAAGGAAGTACCGAGCCAGTCTCCTGCTAACAGACCACGGTGAAGGAGAATACAAATGGAGCCCATTCCATTAATCAACTCATCAATCATGGAAGCCTCTGATTTCTAATTGGTTTACTACCTCTGATATTGGTACTCAACTATGAGTCAAGCGTATATCATTGCCAAGTGTGAATTGGACTTGGCAATGTGGATAAGAAAACAACTGAGCATCTTGAACTCTTATAAAGTATAAATTAGAACTTTTGAAGAAAAAGAATCAGTTCAGAAAAATAACACTAAAACCAAAACGTGAAAACCTGCATAAAATAAGTTTTTATTATCTGAACTCACCAGAAGAGACTAATAAAATTAAATGATGGTTTATCCACAGAAAATAAAAAAAACTCAAAAGACATGTGTCAACCTGTAAAGTTCTCAGTGTCATTACTTTTCTTTTATCTCATTGATACTTAAATTACATAATACTGACTCAAGCTGTATCAATAAATCACTTTATCAAAATCAGAGACACCATATAGTTGTTGGTTATGGCCTACAAAACATACATTATTAAGAATGCATAATAAAATTATAACAACATTGTTGTTTATAAAAGTTCATATTTATATCAAGACCAATAGTTTACTTGACA
Source organism: Dicrostonyx torquatus (assembly GCA_028555095.1). NCBI lineage: Eukaryota > Metazoa > Chordata > Mammalia > Rodentia > Cricetidae > Dicrostonyx > Dicrostonyx torquatus. The sequence goes on from JAQHUG010000201.1 coordinate 376,155, forward strand.
GTATAATTGCTTACAATTCACGAAATGTTATTTTAAAATTAGGGCATTCTAAATCTTTGTACTTAAACTTACTTAAGATTTTTTGCCAGCTTTGAAATTTTTCTTGATGATTAGAATAAACACTTCATATTCTGATCTAAAAATATATGCAATCTGTGAAAATTACATATTCTGAACATGTATCTCTAAAAATAAAACCAGTTCTTAATGAACAGAGTACAAAGACAATGCCCAGGGTGGGAGAAAATCTCTACAAAGCATGTTTGAGAACAAAATAATGTCAAGAATATAGAGAACGCTGAAATCTCAGTAACAAACAATTAGATTCAAGATGTGAAAAGGACTTGAATAGATATTTATTCAGAGATGATAAACAAATTACCAATAAGCACATGAAAATGTTCAGAATCACTATTATAGAAATGCCAATCAAAACTACAGGGAGCCAGCACTTCACATCTATTAATATAGGAATTATAAAGAAGAAAATGACAAGTATCAGTGAAGATGTGAACTCATTGAACCCTTGTACACAGTTAATGGGATGTAAAATTATACAACTTCTATGAAAACACTGAATATTTCTCAACCTGGTGGTAAGGTTCTGTGACTGAAGACAACACTTTCTTAAGTCATTGAACACAGAGAAATTGAGCTGGTGCCTAACTAGAAGCCTCAGGACTACTGACTACTGTTCATGGTATTAGAAGATGGTCTGAATTCTACCAGAGAGGAAAAATAATCATCACCCAGCTACAAACCCTGAGACCTACAAGAACAATTTGCTTGCAAGATACACTTGTGTAATCTTGGCACAAGTGTTAAGGGAGTAACCAACCACTTTTTAATTAGAGTTAAGGCTCACTCCATGAGAAGGAACCTGACAAGTCCAGTGTCTGAGAAACTGAGACTAGATAGGTCTAGTTGAAACTGTATTACTATATTCTGCTAAAGAAACAGCAATAAAA
>JAQHUG010000201.1:399371-431100 GCA_028555095.1 Dicrostonyx torquatus
TGCATATAATTGACTTTAAAAATTCTCACTTTTTAATTTTATAATTTAAAATTGGTATTTTGGAATTCTAAAGTCACTCTTTTGTCACAATATATAATATTATGCATAGAAAGCTATAAATGAATTGGCTTAAAATTCATTTTTCAGGTTGATCTGCTCTAAGATGACTAGAGATAGACTATTTTTGTTATTGTTTTCTGTAAATGACTTTGGAGCCCTTAGTCTGGCAGAGATGGGACAAGAGTGTTCATTGAACCACTCTGAGAAGAATATAACATGTTTGGTGTTTGTTTGCCTGTATGTTTTGTTTCTTTTAACATGCTGAGCTGTACAAGGTCAACATAAATGGTTACTGTGTCATTGCTAATAAAATGTATAAATTCTCTAACTTAACTTGATTTTCTGAAGCACAGTAATGAAGACTAAAATGAAAGTTCCATTAATTTGTAGATTATCATTTTCTTCCCATATTCTAGATTTAGTTAAAATTTGATATATACAGAAAGAATATCAGTAGTTATTATTATTTGGATAACCAGTTTAGCCAGTCATTCATGGTGATGCTGTCCATGCATGGAAGAAAGAAATGTTATGTGACTTTCAGTATCTTCATAGATGGATGGCCTATGCACAATTTTTTTGTTTGGTTGGTTTTGTAGCTTTGGAGCCTGTCCTGGAACTTGCTTAGAGACCAGGCTGGCCTCAAATTCACAGAGATCCACCTGTCTCTGTCTCCCGAGAGCCTGGATTAAAGGCATGTGCTACCACCACAATAAACCTTATTAGGAGGTAAGGAAGTGTTTCTTATGAACTTATTAATCATACTCCTTCATTTGTCTTAGAAGCATGTTCAGCTGCAAGTGACCCTTCCAGTACCTATGATACGTTCCCCTTTGATAATATCATAGCCATTATTCTTCCACTGTTAATGAGACTGTGCCCTTGAGATCTGAGCGCAAGCAATTACACACAAATGCCTAAGGAGGATTTTCGAAATTCCCCTAGAGATTCTGCTGTAAAAACAAAACCCAGAGGAAAACTGATTTCTCATCTGGCAGTATTTAAGAGTTCTAAGAAGGACTCACCACTCCTTGGGTGCTGTGAAGCTGTAAAGCATCATTTAGTCTCTGCTAAGTCTATTAAAGTCATGTAGTGCTGCCTGTCTGAGTCCAAGCAAGGGCTCCATAACACTGAACCCTCTAGCCCCAGGGACAGCCTCCTAGCACAGCATGCCAGCAGTCACTGCTTGACTGCTAAGGAAAAGGCGGAGTGAAGCCCGTAGAGATGGCACAAACCATCCACTCCATGGACCCTGCTGCTTGGTGGGAAGGCGAAGCCCATGCCTGACTGATCCTAACCACACTTGATATTCTCGTTCCTGAACAACCCCGTGGGTGTTCTGACTTCCAAGTGTTTCGAGACAGAGGCAGATATCTTTTGTTCTGACAACAACTACTGATAATTGGAAGCTCAGCTGAAAGTTCTAGAGCAGCCAGCGCTGAAGGAATAGAACCTGCAGGTATCGATCATTAGAGAAGTCTGAGGGAGCTCTCATCTTCAGGGTCAAAGGTTGCAGATCAGGAGCTGGGAACTGTTAACCCTTGTGAGGTTAGTAACTCCCCGTGTGCCAGGCCTGCCCAGGGCTGTGTCATACTGCTTCCCACTGCCTACTGTCACCACCCCGGATGCCAAGACTGAAGACACAAAACCTCCTAGAGGCCAGGATTTGAAAAGCTCTAATTTACCCAAGGCTTCAATCCAGGCGGAGGAAAAAACTCTCAGGCAGCTGGTTGAAGACATGGGCTGGCGGAAGCTGCTTGGAAAGATAAATGGAGAAAGAAAATCCCATGATCATTTTTAGAAATACCGAAGAGAAATTCAGCCATTTAAAAATTTGCTGGATTTTGGCCAAAAAAAAAAAAGAAGAAGAAGGGAGAAGGGACATTCTGAAGTAGGAGTCACAGCTGGTCCTTTAAATGCAGTCCTCCTAGCAGCTCTGTGAAATAGTGCTTCTCTTTGCAATGATAGACGTTGCTTTCGTAACCTTACAGATACTTAGAGTCTGCCTTGTTACGCTATCTCTGAATTCCTGGAGTTCTGCATTTCAATTTATAAAACCCAGCTACACAGAGACTGGCAGTAATATAAGTCTTCAGCTGTAGGAGGTAGTTCATCAGTGTCATTTGCTTCGTCAGGGCTGTCAGATAAACTTCATGTTCAGGTAATCCTGGCAGAAGAGACATGAGACAAATCCCCACATGTCCATGAGGATGTTAGTGCTTGTTTCATAGATTCAGAAGCTGGGAGATGGAGAGTTCAAAGCGGAGTTCCTTAAGTACCTTTCCTTTAACACAGGTTTGCTCTTTACTTCTTTTAAATTCTTGGCACCTTAAATTATTAACATTGTTAATTTTCCAGGAAATTTCGTATCTAATAAGCTACATGTCATATTATAACCTGAAGAAAAGTTACTTTGCAAAGTGGGAAGTAGCTCTTATTACACAGAACACTCGTATTAGATATGATACAAAATAGCTTTTATTTTCTTATAAAATATCTGCACGCAAAGTCTTGAAAATTGAGTAGTTGCTTAGTAATAGCTTACATTTAATTCCTTGTTTTTCAATATATATTTGAGTAAATCCCAATAAAAATGTAATTACGGAGTGTTTTGTTTGTTTTGTTTAGAAATAGACTCTTACATTGTCAGCAAAAATGGCCTGCAACTCACTCTGGAGCCCAGGCTGGCCTATATCTTGCTCTGGAGCCCCGGCTGGCCGGTAACTCATATCAATCCTCCTGCTTGAGCACATGCCACCCCACCCTTCTAGCTTGTATTTTTCTTAGATGAAAATATGACAACAGATTTGAAGGAATCATTTCAGAATTTAAGATGCAAGGATCCCTAGAACAGAGTTATTCCATGGGTGAGAACCAACGACATTCAGAATGGCTCTCAAATTTAGCATTGAAGCCTTGTCTTGAACCCCTCAGGATCTGGGTTCCTCATGGTCTTCATTTCTTCTCAAGAGTTGCAATGTTTACTCCCAACATTATTTTCTCATTGTAATTCTTCCAGTGCTGATTTAATTTGAATAGTTAAGATTTAAATTACTTATATATTCCTAAAATAATGGTTGTATCTGACAAATAGTATATATATATTTGATATCATCACATAAAACTGTTTACTTAAAATGCTAGTTAAAACTTCCTTTATACAATTATTGTAACGTTGATTTGCTTATAAATTAATGCAATCAAAGTTTTGCATGGAAGTCTTTTGTGACTACAGTATAATTCTTCAACCCAATGCACCCCTCGATAAATTTACATAGCTAACACACTCATTAAGAATATTAGAATTGCCGGGCGGTGGTGGCGCACGCCTTTAATCCCAGCACTCGGGAGGCAGAGGCAGGCGGATCTCTGTGAGTTCGACGCCAGCCTGGTCTACAAGAGCTAGTTTCAGGACAGGCTACAAAGCTACAGAGAAACCTTGTCTTGAAAAATCAAAATAAAAAAAGAATATTAGAATTAAGATGCTTTGTGAAGTTTTATCTAAAGCATAGATTATGGCCACCCTCAGTTAAAAGTTTAAAGTCTAGGCTTGTCATCTGCTTTGGTACTAAATGGCATCTATAACCCATCTACTAAGACCAGCAGCATTAGCTTTCCTATATAAATCAGCAGGCCACATATCTGCTAAGTCAGAATTTCTAACAAGCTCCCCAGATTTTCTTTTTAAGCTAGCCTCAAGTACTATTAAGGTAGACACAGAAGGATCTCCATGACTCACTGATCATGCACTTTAGCTTAATTGGGGAGTTCCAGGCCAATGAGAGACTTTTTCTCAAAAGATATGAGCAGCAGTCCTGAGGATGTCTGCCAAGATTGCCTTCTGGTACCCACATACGTGCCCATAGCTGCAATACATACATGCAGCTCCACACATTAAACACATTTATACACTTACATAAGAATAATTGTATTTAGATGCACTGTGAAGATAACTCATCCACATTTCTCCCTGTTTGAATCAGTGTCTTCCCTTTTGGTTGTTACCTGTTATTAGAGCTTACACACAAACTCCTGGCTGTGTTGACAAACTGAAACTTACACAGGCATGAGTGGTCATTTAAGAATCTTACTCTTTTCTACTCACCCTCTAATCCAGGATTTCAAAGTAGACTAATACTGTACTTATTGTGACCTATTTTTATCCTCTAAGCTTTTAAGAACGTCACGAATTGACATACACAGAGAATCTTTACATAAACTGTTGTGTTGAACATAGAAAGCATAAACTCAAGAATGACGAGAGTTTAGGAAATGAATCCTTGTTCTCACAACATACTAGGTGCACCTTTCCTGGTAAACTGTCTCTACTACCGACCTTGTTCTCTTGCTTTACTAATCAAATAAATCATGTGAGGATATGGTGCCACGCCCCAACAACAGTTCTGACTCAGTGGAATTAAACATGTGATCCAGATACCTGCATTTGTAGACCATTTCTAAGTTAATTGAGGTGTCAGACATATGAGAAAAACGTATGGTGATAAACTGATTTATAGAATTATAAAATATTGTTTACAAATGTGTCACCATGAGGATAGTAGCTATTTTGAATTATAAATACCAGGAATAAGAAGATTTTATTTTTGTGAGCCAAAAGAATAATTAAAATTATTCCTTCTTTTTGTAGTTTTAAAAAATTTCACCAAGCAGTAAAAGAATTATAGAATTAGAGCATGGCTTTTTGTATGTATCCATTTTCGTTCATGTTTTAAATGCTGCTATGGCTACTTTTCTCCACCACAAATAATTTTATTATATATGTATGTGATACATATTTGAGCTTTATATACATTTATATACGTATTGATTGCTTTGATTAATCACACCATTATTTGGACATATATATGTATAAAACACTTGTGTATTTTGTCAATTTTATATTCCCATCCTATAAAATTAAGAAGTATGGAAAGGAATACTTGAATTAGTTTTGTTGATCAAAATTTCTTCCCTATGTAGTACATATTTATTGATTAATAAATATTTTTAATAAAGAAATGACTTGAAAAATAGTCAAAAAATTATAAATAGTTGGATTATTCTCCCAAATTTTATCACTCAGAAATTGCTGATTATTTTAATTTTAGTGTATGTGTACATATTTATATATAAATGTAATTGTTTTCATAATATGTTTACTTAAACTACCTGCAGACTTTTTTCCAAATCATTCAATACTTTTTTGTATATTAATATACTTTATTTAAATGTTTACATTAATTTAATGAAATATTATAAAATTTCAAAATTTTAAATAATTTGTCCTTTCATGTTTGTTTTTACATTACAAATGTAACTTTGAATCAAAATTCGTTAGTAGTCTGTATCAGTTTATACCTTAAAATAAAAATGCTTATCTAATGATCATATGTTAAATGATAAGTTATTATAAATTATTATTTTTTCTCTTCTTTCCCTAAATCTCATTATCTGAGGAAACAAAGTCTAATATGTTACTTTTATAGCTAACTTTATGGCCATCTATCTTCTTTCAAAATTTGCTGTTTACGTTGTTATCTTTATGATCTTGTTCAATATTTCTGCTTAATATATTTTAAGAATTAGAAGACATTCAATATTACAGATTTTTGTTTCTCTTAATATTCAGAAGTCTAGAATTTTTGGTCAAATACTTTTTAACAAGATAACATGTACAATCTGTTTTCTAAATTGTTATAAGATTTTTTTCAATGTTTTTCCTTCATAAATGAATGATATTTACTCTATAAAATAGTGAGACCAAAATAGTTCTTCAGCTAAATGTATAATTGTTGTGGCTCCGGCTTTAGATCTGACTTCTTTTCCACTTGCTTTGTTTCAGCATTAGTGATTGAACCTATGGCTTCATACATGATAGACAAGCATGCTACCTCTGTAATGCACACCAGCTCTTTTTGATGTTTTGCTTTGTGATAGGGTCTCACTAATCGCCTACGCTGGCTTTGAACTTTTCTGTAACCCAAAGCAAGCCTCAAAATTGAGACTCTTATGCCTAACCCCAAGTAGCTCAGATTAAAAGCCAGCACCACAGGGCCAGCTCTATTTCTGAATTTTTAAATCAGAGAGAAATAAGGCCAACATGAATTTTCTCCAGTTGTATGCAACACTTAAAATATATTCATAAGCTCAGAAGACTGTGAAAGAATGAACTGCATACTACTGGATATGTTAACGTGTGTGTGTGTGTGTGTGTGTGTGTGTGTGTGCAGCTGGAAACAATATATTTATATTTATTTGTCTGTTTATTTCCATAGGCAAAAATCCACTATGAATGGTTCTTGGTTATATAAGGACATTTAATACAAAAATACATCATATATATTACACACATACACACTCACACAATGTATTTTGAGTGTTTTTCGCTCAAGTCATTCCACTGAATTCCACAACCCTTTTTTTCTTTTGCCTATTTTTTTTCCTAAATTGAGGCCATATAATGAATTAGTGGCAATTAAATTATGCATTCTTTTGGGGATTAAGGCTTTTGAATTTCTATCAGCATTATCAGTTATTAATATACTCATAGTACCCTTCAAAAAGCAGCTATTATATCCATCTTTAGCTTATCTTTAGTAAGAAATCCTCTTAGATTATAGTGTAGCCCTGAGATACTATTTTGACTGGTTCTCTTGCCCAAGACCCTTTAGTTGTGAAACTCTAGGCATGAGCAGCTATGTTTAGCAACTGCCTTCCACTCAATCCCTGAATATAAGGCAAATGTTTAAATTATAATCTTACTCGATCTCTTGGAAATATGTCCCCTCTCAAATATTCATCTTTGATTCATATTATTTTGTTCAATGTTTTAATTTTTTAATCACTTCTTTCATTCAACTTTTCATCCTTTATATCATTTCCTCTACCTATTCTTTAGCCAGTGGAAGATTCAAAATGATACATAAAATGTTTATCTCTCCCTGTTCTCCAGGGATCTAAGTGTTTTGGATCTAAGTCTCCATTTTTTAATTAGTTCTAACCTTTGTCATCTGATATCCCATCTACTCTCCGCATTCAATATATTTGATGTAGGTGGGAGCTTGGGTGACCTCAATGGTCTGCATGGGGGAGACTCTGTCACCAATGTGGCGCTGTTGAGAGGAGGTAGAATTCTTACAAGCGGGGACACAGTAATTTCTTCAGATTATTAGGACCTTGATTTGAGGGAACTGAGACTGCAGCCCCCTCTTCCTGTCGATCTTGTCCCATGCTCATGGGGTATACTGTTTTGTTTGGCCCGTGTTTCTACCTGGCTGCTTTGCTTTTCCCTAGCGGGAAAGCAACAGGGCCGATCAATCGTAGACAGCACCAAAACTGAGAGTCAAATAAACCCAGTTTATGAGTTTCGGGATTCTTTCGGGAACTCCCTACAGTTTCAGAAAGCTGACACTCTATCTTAATCAAGCTTTACCCCTTATACGATCTCCCTATTAGATGGCAGAGGTCTAGAACCTTCCTTGAGTCTTCCCTATCCCTCACTTTCTCTCAGCTGTTCGTTTAGAACCTTGTCATTTTCTCTGTAGCTCGTGTCCTGCTGTTCTGTTCCCTGTTTGTATAGTATTAGGATAATATTTATCAACCTCCAACTCTAATTGTCAGTGTGTTTAAGATGGTTCAAAGACCTCCCAGCACATATGCAGTACCGTTCACATTCCTTGTCATGAACTCTACAATTTGACGTCTTCTTAGCCCCGCCTATTTGTCCCTGCCCATGTTGCACCATCTCTCGCATTTTTGCCATCTCATCTTAGATGTGGGAAAAGAATATTTACCTGAAAGTTTAAACTTTCCTTACTGTTACATAGCTTTCTTGACTACCTAAAGCAGAGTACCTTAAGGTACTCCCAGCCTTCTGTTCTGAACTTCTGTCCAGTCTCTGAAGTAGCTGGTGTTACATATTGTAGGTCCAGGTGTTTGTGTCATTAGAAATAAAGTCAGATGCACATTACAGAAATACTGTAAACTAAAATATTACTCTTACCTAGCTAGGCGGAGGAAAATGGTGTGTTTCAATAGCGTTAGAATTGCTGAAGCCTGCAGTTTTCTTGAGTTTTATGAAATTGTGATGTCAAGGATATATTTTAGACAGGGAAGTATACCCTTAATAAAAAGTAAAACAGCTTGTTAGATTTTTCTGCTGAATCAAACTGGTTTTCATAGAAAGTAAAATTTTCTCTGAATGCTTTTCTCTGAAAGTTGATTGCTTGTGGTCATATTTCTTATAAGTATAGTGTATTTAGCAGGAACTCTAGATAGATTTCCTTGGAAAATGAAATCATTTTAAATAGCTCTTGGAACTCCATTTTATAGTATAATAACTAAAAATATATGGAGTATGCTGGACATCCTAGAGTTGAATTAACGTTAGTGAGTTGTTACTGCAATGCAAGTTTTGTTTTTGGTTGGTTGATTGTTTTTCAGTCGTTTTAGGTTGGAATGAACTAGAGATTCTAATAAAAACTTTTGTTGAAAATTTCAGGAGATAATCATTCAGTTATAGATTACAATTAAACTGTTGAAAAATAAATAGCTACATACTCAGTAAATATTTTTAAATGAAGACAACATGACAGTTATTTGTGCAGATGATGTCACAGCATCAGAACAATTGAGTAGTAACATGGCAGTTGAGTGATTGTGTTATGCCAATGGGAGGGTGTGTTACAGTGTTCATCTCCCAGACTGAGCTCTTAGGGAGATTTCTGGGGCTCTTCCCCTGTACCCACGCTTCATCCAGCACTGACAAGTGTATGTTTTATTTGGGTAGAGGATAAGGCCCAAGATATTTTACTGAAGAAAAAACAAGTCAGTAGGTGGAGTTTAGGAAAGCAATGTTTATTTCTCTCTTTTCTCTAACAAGATGAAGGACTTTTCTTTAATCAAAGGAAGATTTGGGAAAGTATACAGTGTTGCAGAGCTATTAATGTCAAAAGAAAGTTGGACTCTACATATCGACACCACTGAAGGATTCTCCCAGATTCTCCTCGTCCCTTTTTCCAAGGCTCTTAGTTGAAGCTTGTGAAAAGAAATGCAGACTCAATCTGTGCCTGGTACTTCCTAACTAATACTAATCCCTAACTAATACTGTGCCTCACACTTTCCATTTAGGAACTAACTGTGCTTTTATCACACAATGTGGACGAGAGGTTAGTGGTTTAAAAATGACAGGCAGAAAACAGAAACATTTCAGAGTCATAGGCAGTGTCTGGGCCTGAGACAGCAAGTAAAATGGAACTGACAAATCTAAATGTGAGTCAAAGGAGAAATGATGGTGACCAAACTTGAGAGAATAAGCAGATGCTTGATCTTCCTTCTTAGGCCAGTAGAATAGCTATAGAACAGTGGTTCTCAATGTATGGGTCATGACCCCTTCAGGGGGTAGAAGCACTCTTTCACAGGGGTCGCATGTCAGATATCCTGCGTATCGGATATTTACACCATGATTCATCACAGAAGTGAAATTACAGTTATAAAGTAGCAACAAAGATAATTTTATAGGTGGGGTCTCCACAAAATGAGGAGCTGTATTAAAAAGGTAGCAACAGGAAGGTTGAGAACATTGCTACAGAATGTTCTTTTCACGCTGATCTGAGAAACACAAAGATGTAAATGAAAAAGCTCGATAGTCATGGCCTGCAGTGGAAACAAGGATGTGACTTTCACCCATCTATCACTGGGCAGCGCAAGGTGCATGGCAACCTCAAAGGCAACATGCAGAGAGGTGGTGTTTTCCCATGATGAAGTTATAAAAAGATGAAGGAAGAGAGAAATATATGAAAATCAGGACTAAAAATAAGACTGCAGATTCCTTGTAGGATTAGATGTCTTATGCTCATAGTCTTTAGTCTTAAAATTAATTTACTTCATTATTTTTATTTTAAGCTCTAAACGGCATTTGATTTTTATCATTTTTTTCATTGCTAAGTGCAAACTGTAATAATCTGCTGATGTGAATTGATGACATTTGTGGGTAATGAATTATTAGGGTTTTATGCAGATGGACATAGATTCTGAAGCGCAAATATGTGGAAAAATTTTTCACTGTGACATTTTCCAAACTGCTGATTACTGCTGATTGACCATGACATGCATTTTAATGAGGGTCAACTAAGGGATTCAATTCTGCCCTTCAGAAAGGTGTAGGAATTAAACCCCTTTTACCAATACGGCATTAAATGAAGTAAAATCAAAATATATGGAATAAGACCAAGAAATGCAATGTACAGTGCAATCTGGTATGATATAACAGGACATATTTTGCCTTTAGTATTGGAAGTAAGGTTAAATTATAGGGCTGTAGTTAAAGGCTATTGTTGCTTCTGCACAGGACCCAAATTCAGTTCTCAGCACTCATAGTGAAACTGACAGACACTCCTAATTCCAGCTCTGGGCTATCTGATGACTTCTTCCATCCCCTGAGAGTACCCTCATTCATATTCTCATGTTCACATACAAACACGCACACATGCACACAAACATAGACATTCACATACATGATTAAAATTAAAAACCCGTTAAGTAGCTATACTAGCGACTTTTCTGTTGCTGTGATAAAAGGACTTTAACTATGGCAACTTACAAGAGAAAGAGTTGATTTGTGTTCACAGTTCCAGAGGTCTGGAGTTCTATGGTATGGACAGTATGGCAGCCGGTGCAGGCGTGGCAACTGTAGCCAGATTCAGAGGGCTGGAGTCCATTTAGCAGGAACAGTGTGGCAGTGGGTGCAGGCATGACAGCAATAGCAGAAAGCCAAGAGCTCACATCTTCATTGGCAGTCAACAGGCAGAGAGCTAACTAGAAATGGCATCAGTCTTTAAACTCTCAGCTCCCACCTCGAGTGACATAAATGCTCCAACTAAGCCACACCTCCTATACCTTCCCCAAACACCACCACCAACAGAGGGCTCAAGTACGTGAGGTGAGCCTTCACCGGACCTTCTCAATCAAAAGAGCTAAAGTAGTGCTTTTGAAAAAATAAATAAAACATAGCTATTATGTGCATGCCTCATAAACAATGTATTAATCGTAACTACACTGGGCTTATGAGAACATAATGCACAGCTGGTGTTAGATATGATAATAAAGCATATTTACCAACTCTCGTTTTTGTTTTAACCTCTGAAGCTGTGTAGTAAGCTGTTTGGTTAGCCACTTCATTACAAGAAAATGGACTGTAACTCCTATATGATTGCAATCTCAGTTCATTTTGAGTGCATTCTTTTGTATCCTTTCCAAGCATCAGGAATATGTGCTGTTTATTCATGGGTACCACCACTAGATGGCAGAGTTCCCTGACACTGCCTATGTCAGATCCCCTAGCAAACATTTCATTACTTCTATACAGTGAAGAATAGGCAGCTTTTTTGTTTTGTTTTTGGCTTGGGAGAACTCACACTTTATACCTACAAAAAATAATCACCATGGAGTTTTTAATATTAGGTATTAATATACAAGGATGCGGAAATTTGACAATATGAGAAGAAAAAGCATCAGAAAGTAAAGATCAATACATATTTCATGTGCTGTTTAGGTTTTGTCAACTTACCACAGCTAGAATCACCTGGAAAGTGGGACCTCAATTGAGGAACTACCTCCATTGTATTGGCCTGTGGGAATGTCTGTGGAGCACTTTATTAATTTCTAATAGATGGAGGAGGGCCCATATGTCTGTAGAAGTGACATCCCTGGATGGATGGGCCTGGGCTATATAAACAAAGTAACGGAGAAAATCTGGGTCTCCACTTCATGTCCTGCCCCTGGACTGTCTGGAGTTGCCTGCCTTGGCTTTCCTCGGTGATAGATGGTAATCTTATGAAGAATGAACCCTTTCCTTTCCACTCTGCTTTTAGTCACGGTGATTATCACAGCACCATAGAACCAAACTAATACACGTGGGAACTGTAGTGAAATCAGGGCCCTAGTCATCAGCCTACTGCAGGAGTCTGGATCAGACATCATGGGGGGTGGGTTACTATGAGCAATGGCATTAGAGCAGTAAAAAGGGCTTTGCAATGGTTTATAAAGCTTATTGAACAAATATACTGGGAAGGAAAAATACATTAATGACATGACCAAAGGGAGTTTCTCTGGTCACTTCCTAGAGTATTATGGTAATGATCCAAATAAGCAATAATAATGGCAGAAAAAAAATATTATTTGTTGTTGATAGAAAAAGAAACTTCCCTTGAGAGACATAGGCTAGGTTTGAACATGTAGATATTGAAATGGCCAGGTAGAAATATAAAGTTTCTAGGTTAAGTAGGGAGTTTAAAATGAATATGAGGTTTGGAAGCTTGGAGTAGGCTCCATGCATTGGGAAAATTGGCTCCAGGAAGAAGTCACTGACATGGGAGGTGGTAGCTAAGATTCAACATCAGATGAAATGAATTATATGGCAGGACTTAGATAAAAAATTTGCAAGCCGCCCAGACAATGGTGATACATGCCTTTAATCCCAGCACTTGGAAGGCAGTGGCAGGTGGATCTCCATGAGTTTGAGGCCAGCCTGATCTACAGAGCTAGTTCCGGGACACTGAGGGCTATACACAGAGAAACTCTGTCTCAAACAACAACAACAACAAAAAAATGCAAGTCAAAATAGCATAAGAAAGACAGAGGAGAGTGAGGAAGATAAGAAAAGGTCTGAGATTCCAGCTTTGAGGTGGTCAAGAACAAAATTCTTTGTGTGAAATAAAGAGCCAGGCGGAAGAGCCAAGGTCCAGAATGAGGGACAACATCAGAATGTAATGACAGGAACAAGCACTTGGAACTTCCTGTAGAAGCAAGAATCTATGCCCATGCTTTTTGGTCGGTCTGAAGTTGCAAGCAGATATTAGTGAAAATACTTCTAAAGAATAGGGATCACATAAGGATGAGACTGTTCTCAACTAACTAGGGATGCGAATTTTCACCCATGTGCAGCTTTCCATAGCAGAACAAAGCTTGTCTTTATCCTTTTATGTGAAGGAGAAGGCACTCAAACAGAAAGCACACTTTCTCCATATGTCATAGTTAGGGTTTTATTGTTGTGAAGAGACACCATGACCATGACAGCTCTTAGAAAGGAAAACATTTCACTGGGGCTGACTTACAGTTCAGAAGTCATTATGATAGGAAGTATGACAACATGCAGGCAGACGTGGTGCTGGGGAAGGAGCTGAGGGTTCTACATCTGCACCAGCAGACAGCAGGAAGTCAGTACCACACGAGATCCTGCTTGAGCATTTGAGAACTCAAAACCCACCCCTAGTGATGAGCTTCCTGCAACAAAGTCGAACCTACTTCGATAAGGCCACTATAAGTGCCACTCCCTATGAGCCTATAGGAGCCATTTTTATTCAAACCATCACACCATATATAATGTAGTATATATATAATATTACACTATTATATTAAATTGTGATTTTTATCGTGCCTTAACTTATTAGCACTGAATTATGAGATGCACAACCTTTAAAATTTTGACCCAGCTACCTGATCTGCAGTTCATTACCTGCTAAATCATTTATCTCTCAAGTATTATAAGAAAAATAAACAGAAATACATGATTGATAGATTTTTCTCCCTTTTTGTTATTTTTTTCTGGAATTTACAAACCTGCTAACTTTTATTTGCTTGTTCCCTCAAACAAATCTAAGGTGTTTCTAGAATGAGAGTTAAGGCCTAATATTTGATATTGATTGGAACTACACAACTTAAAGTGGCTTTAGTTTTCAATTTTGTGTACAGGTTGGTGTTTTCTGACATCGCTTTCTCTCAATAGCTATGTGTATGTCATAGAACTGTTTCCGTTGAAATGCTTGTCTAGTATTAGCTTGCTGTAGAACATGATTTCACGGGGTGATCCTGGTGAAACTTGTTTGGTTGAAATCCATTGTTGTTACTTTAGGCGCTGACTGGATTAAAGCACAAAGTCTATGGCTTGGATGACTTACATTTCACATTGGTTTGAGCAAGACGATTGGTATGAAGGACTACAAAGAGTAAGATGTATTTATGTTGTAATTACAATTTTCTGTGAGGGCTTTCTCTTGCTTGCTTTTCTTCATCTAGAGCTCTGTTTCATTCCTTATATTTGTGGACATTTTGTAATACAAGATTCTGAGAATAGGGTAGCCATTTAAACAGAAGTAAGAATATGATTTATAATGGTAGCTGTAATTATACACTGACCAAAGGCTCCCTCCCTTTCCAGTTGTAAATGATTTTCTTTTTCAGTTTTGACTGGAACTTATGGTCCTCTGCATACTAAGTGGTTGTTCTACCCTGAGCTCTATGCCCAGCCCTCTTCACATTTGTATTTTGAGACAGAATCTCATGAAACTGCCTACCGTTTCTGCCTCAGTCTTCTGCGCAGCTAGATAGCATAGGCCTGAGGCATGATCCCTCTGTAAATGAACTCCAGTAATATTTTCGGACTGTCTTTAAGACTGAGCTATAAAATACTATTTTGAATGTGATTCCTGTGTAAAAATACCAATTATTACAAACATTTTCCCATAAATAAAAGCATTTAATTAAATAGAAAGCAGTTGTATGATAATACTACTTATATTATGATACTATTATTGGAAGAAAAAATAAACATCCTGAGTACCATATTGTATCTGATAAATTTAAGAAAAATTAAAATACTTATAATTGTTTCAAAGGCAGTTAAAATGTTACCTTGACAACTTATTATTTTGAAGAAAGTATAATTTGTGTTGTAATTGTATAAGAAAAAAGTCTCCTTTAAAATATGCCATGGTAAAGTTTTAATTTTACTTTTTCAATGGAGAATTTATTAATATTTAGGAGATGACTGTGGATTTTTTTTCATTAAGTTGTGAACAAAAGAACCAGTGTTTCTGTGAGCTTTGACCCTCCTTGCTGTCCAGTGGCACATGCTACTGAAGATACACAGTCATTTTTTTCTTTTTATTTGCTTCCCTGCATTCTGTTCTAATCACATCAATCACAAATGTTTAATCATTATTTTACTTCTTTTTAATTATAAACAATCATTTTTAATTATAAACAATCAGCAGTACATAGCCTCTTGGGATTTTTTTTTCCCAGATACTCTTTTTTTTTTTTTCTTTACTGTGGAAGAAGATGATAAACATTCTGGATCCAGTAGCCATCTGTCTCTGGAGAAAAACATTCATAAAGTAAATTTTAAACATCTTCAGGAAAGATGCTGTGACTTAGTAAAGAGCTCTCCATCCTGAATTCTAAACTTCAATAATGAGATAATGCAATAAAAATGATGGGGAAATTTTAGCCTATGAGTTTTAAAAGTAGAATTTCACACTCCACGAAATAACGTGGCACTACAATGCCAATGCACTTTTAAAGTGTGTGAGTACACCTTAAATAAAATAACAAATTAATGTTAATGTTTACAAAAGATTTTCTTTGACATGCAATCCATAAGGTGTTGGTATAATTTAGGGCCAAGGAAGAACTGATTTTAAC
Organism: Dicrostonyx torquatus; assembly: GCA_028555095.1. Taxonomy (NCBI): domain Eukaryota; kingdom Metazoa; phylum Chordata; class Mammalia; order Rodentia; family Cricetidae; genus Dicrostonyx; species Dicrostonyx torquatus. The sequence continues at coordinate 414,912 of JAQHUG010000201.1, forward strand.
AAAAATTCCTTTTACTAAAATGTATGTTATTTTAAAGTGCCTTTGGAATATCACGTAGAGATTGTGAGGGCTTAGAGTCTTTCCCTTTTCAGTCACCATATTATTGCGGGCCTTTGTAACTAAACCAAGGCGTTAAAAGGAGTATTTTAAGCCACAAAAAAAGTTTACCTATAAAATTGGCCATATCGTCTTTGTGAGCTTGGGTTCCTTCTTGCTTAAGGCTTCGCTTATTTGTATGCAGGGATGGGTGAGATAAAAACACACATTGTAGATGTCGAAAAGTGGCAGAACAGTATTGGCTTTTATCTCTGCCACACGTCCAGCTTATTTTCCAGGTTGTGATTATATATACACACATATATACACATATGTGTGATCATATAGGAAATGATGTCATAGCCTATATATATATATATATATATATATACTATATGATCACCATTTTAAAATGTTAGTAAAAAACAAAGCAAACTTTTGAGTTAAAAAATTACAAACTCAAAATGTTGAGTTTGAAAACTGAAATATAAGTGTAAATTTGATATTTAGAGCAATAAGTTGACACTTGTACTTTACTTAATGATGATTTATGACTTAAATATACAAATGCACATATATAAACTTTTACTTTTATAATTTATTTTAACTGCATTATAATTCCATATCATTTATTTTAATTTAATTTTAATTTTAAGTTGCTCCTTTTATAATAATCTCTAAAACCTCTAAACACCTAATATTACCTCTAAAACCCTAATATATAAAATAATTCTGTGGCTTGTTTTCTGCTATATTTCATAAATTTGCCATAATATGTGCATGTGTGCTTGTGCATGTTTTGTGTATGGGTCTGAGAGCAAACCTGGAACACAGGTTGACAAAATGAAAATAATATCCCTGTTGTTGTCAGCCACATGCCATTTGCACGTGGCTTTACAATGCAAAGGCTCCCTTCCTGAACCCACTACAAGTCTGTATTATTCAGTCTGCTTTCGTGCTTAGTTTTCAGCAAAGTACTTGTGCTATTTCTGGACCAAAAGGATTATTCTTCTCAAATAGCAGATGTTTAGACATACATGAAACTCAAGCGACTCACGAACCATGCTACATGATGTAGTGAGGATATTAAGGATTTTTTTTTCTATCTGTAAAATGCTACTTGTCACAGCAAAAGGTTGTCTTTCTGTGTGATTTTTAGCAGCTTATATTTAAAAATCATGAAAAGAGCATTTAAAATGTCCCTTAAGTTGAATATTTTCTATTTTTAGTAATGGAGAGTCACGAACTGTGTAACCATTCTGCTGACAGCAGAGATGTCTGAAAATTTCATTCCATCTCCTTAGTAACAGTTTTACCCTAATAAAATCTATAAAAAGCTTACATCTATTTTATGATCCTGTTGAAAAAATATCCTAGATGATCCAAATACTGGGATTTATTTAAATGCCCAATATGGGTTTTTTAATGCAACAGTATTGATTTGTTTATTGATTCATGATTTTAAAAAACCTACATTTAAAATCAAGCATTTTTAAGAATAAATATAATTTTTATTTTTTCCTATTTACTATTTTAGTATCTGGCTTAAAAGATTACTCAGTCCCAAACTTTAAAGAGAGTTAAGAGTGAGAGCGGTGTCCTTACCTGAAATCCCAGCATTCTCGCGATAGAGGCCAGAGAATTGCTGCAGTTACAGACCATCCTCTATTAGGAGAGTTAGATGGCATCCTGGATAATATAACAGGTCCCTGTCTCAGAAAAATCAAAATGTAAATAAATAAAAATAGATAAAGGAATGTAACTTATTGTATCATAAATTTTCAAGACCTATTTAATATGGAAGGTATATTGAATTTTATACCAACAAAGAAATTAAAATATAACATAAATTTGGAACATAAAATCAGTAAGTTAAGAGATAACCACCAATTGCTCCTTCAGCAGATGAGTGTGCAAATGAACTATGCTACATTTAAATAAAGGAATATTATTTTATGCTAAAAATCTGTTATGAAAAGCATTAGGACTCTGTCTCCCTACATAGTCAATTAAAGTAACATAATCTGCTTTGATATAATTATTCTGGAAAAACGAAATTTATAAATGATTGCGCCTTCCAGGGAGAATGCTTGGATGTTAAATTTAAGTGAATTTCAATGAGGTTCAGTGCTTAGCGCAACAGCAATTACCTGCCTCCTCCTTCAAATATCCCAGGGTAGATAGCTGTGCGTATCTTTCAAAAGCTGCTCTGATGAGCCAGGGTGAATAAAGTCTACCTGTCCCTCCAATGTCAGAACTGTTCCTGAGCAGTAACTGCTGTTTCTGGTTCGAGGGACAGTCAGAGACAAGCAGCATGTTGCCTCTGTCCCCGGCATTTGGAAGCCCCTGCTTTCCTATCTGTAGTGAGTTGAAGAACAACAAAGAAGTTGATGCACTGTCCTTATAGACCACCTACAGTTTTGTTGTAACATTGTTTGGAGCCATTCTTTAAAGGCCCAGAAACTGAGAAGCCATCACATATGCAGAGAAAATTAGAAAGTTGTTATACATACATCTAGGTAATGGCACATACTTAAACATCTCTGAAGCCCAAAAGTTTCCATCCAAAGCTGATCCTTGGCAGATAAGAAAACAAAACAATAAATGAAAACAATAACAAGGCAGAAAATATTGGGTAAGAGAGAATCTAATTTCCAGAATATCATTCAATTCAAATGTTAAGTTTTTAGACCAAAAATATCAAGTCCTAATGAAGAGGGATTATTAGCCTGTAACCCTACCTACTTGGAAGGCCTAGACAGATGGCTCATGGGTTCTAGTTAAAGGCCAGCCTAAGCAACTTAGTGAGACCTTGTCTAAAAATAAGACTGTAAAGAGAAGGGTTGGAGATAGATGTTGCTTAGTGGTAGAGTACTTGTCTAGTATTACATATACATGTATATTATGCATATATGTATATGTAGGCCGATCTATTAGACAAAGATTTTACAATAATTATTTTAAAGGTGTCCAGAGAACTAAAGGAAGACATGGAGAAAATCGAGACAGTACTGTGTGAAGACCATGGAATAATAAAATAATCAGAAGAGCAATGTTAAGTGCTGAAAAGTCCAATAACTGAATTAAAATGTCATTACAACAATTTATAAGATTTTTGGCAGACGGGAGAACGTATACCTGTAGATTTGAAAGCAGGGCAATAAAAATTATTGTTGGGACAAAAAGAAAACTACTGAGAGAAGTAGCTGAAAGTGAAGGACCTAGGGGATAGTACCAGCACACTAGCATGTGCTTGTGCTCAGAGAGGAGAGAGGACATGTGAAGACAGGATAGCAAGCACAGCCTGGAATGACTCATCATGAGCCTTCAAGAATTTCAGCCACATTCAATTGACATGAATTCTAATAGTTCCAAATTAAGTCAGTATAATCAAATGCTTTATGAGCAAAGACAAGACACAGAATCTTGAAACCAGTAAGAGAGTCACATACTCTGTGTCCTCTCTAGGATAACCGTCAAGATTCTTATCCATTAGAGACAAGAGCATAAGGACAAGAAATTGCTGCAAGAAAAAAATGTTTGTCAACCAAACTTTCCAAATCTGGCCAAACTATCTTTAAAAAATGATTATGGAAACAAAGATGAAAGAATTCATTACTGTTTAACTGTCCCAAAACATTTTCAGGGAAATCTTCCTGTCTAAGGCAAATGGACACTAAAACATTAGCACTACACTATATGATATAGTGATGATTTCAATAAAATAAAAAGCTAATGTTGTAAGCAATGGTTTGTAATTCTATTACCCAGATTCACCTGATTTTAAACACAAAAAAAATTAAACTCCTAGTCTACAAGTAGTATTATCACAACTCTGATGTTGGCATAATAGAAATAAGTATTCAAATGAATGATAGAAAGAATATCTGTATATGTTCTGTAATGGGCCAGTATTGTCACATATATTTCATCCATGCTTGCAAGAACTATGGCCATAGGAAGACACTTGTCTAAACAAAAGAGAAAGACTAACAGTGGATTAAAAATAATTGTATGGTATCAACAGTTAACCCTCTTTAAATCTGAAGAGACAAATTTCATAAATGTAAAAAAATTAAAATTATTTTTATTCACACAGTAACTAAAAGAAAGTATCCTATGTTAATATCAGACAATACTGTCAGTGATCCCAAAGAACTTAGAAAGGACAAAGCAGTGTGAATAAAAATCCAACACATTATAAACTTATAATGTTTATCATGAGATCATGATAATATATGGAGCAAAACCTGAATGGAAGGGACACACAGTGAACTCACCAAGAATAGTTACAGAATTAAGTACATTTTCAGTTTTAAACAAGCATGGTGTGTCAACCAAAACAAAGTCAAGGATATGGAGTCCTGTGGATATCAATCTAATTAGGTCTACAGACAAGCACACAGAACAGCTCTCTTAGGGGCTGGAGAGATGGCTCAGTGGTTAAGAGCACTGGCTGCTCTCCCAGAGGTCCTGAGTTCAATTCCCAGCACCCACATGGTGGCTCACAACCATCTGTAATGAGATCTGGCGTTCTCTTCTGGCGTGTGGGCATACACGCAGACAGAATGTTGTATACATAATAAATAAATCTTAAAAAAAAAAAAGAACAGCTCACTTAGCAACTGCATGCACATTCTTCTGAATGAAGAAATTTTCCAGGATTGATATACCAGAGAACAAATGAGGTCTCAATAGACTTTAAAAGATGACTCTCATGAAATATGTGTTTTTTAATCAGACTTAAATACAATTTGAATTTGTAACAGAAAGGAAACAGTAAAATTGTCTAATCTGTGTAGATTAGGCAAAAACAACTCTCAGAAAACCAATATATGAAAATCAGAAATTACAAGATAATATAAGAAGTACTTAAACATGAAGATAAAGACACAATATACACAAACATTGGATACAATGAGTGCAGCACCAATAGCACTTGATATTAATCAGCAAGGAAGATCTTAAATCACAATCTAATTTTATATTTTAGTGGAGTGAGAAAATAAATAAACTAGTTAGTAAAATTATACTATAAATTGAATACTATTGTTAAATGAAATAGAGACCAAAGAGATAAGAGATAAATCAATGAAACTAAAAATGATTGCTTGAACAGATGAACACAATTGATAAATGTGCCAGATGGAGTAAGAATAGAAGAGAACAGACACAGATTATTAACATTATAAATGAGTGTCAGGCTTGTCTATAAAAATGAAAATTGTTATAACTAGCACTAAAGATAAGTATACCCAAATTGGATTAAATAGATGAACTGAAAATTTTATAGAAATAGAAAACCATTAGGCATTACACCATGAAGAAACACAAACTATAAGTAGTTCCATAATTAGTAAAGAGGTTGGATCAATAATCAAAAACTTCCCAGCAAGCAGGTGTAGTGGACTACACACACACACACACACACACACACACACACACACACACACACAAAGAGAGAGAGGGAGAGGGAGGCTGGAGCATGAAAATTGTTGCTCAAGATCAGGACATTTCCAATTATCCTAGCTTCAAAATGATGCAATATTCAGTACTTAGCTTAACCACAGATGTAAAATACTTTTCCAGTAAAATAACAGAAGGATGTTAAAAGAAATTAGACATAAATAGAAACACATTTCATGTGGTTGATATGACAGTGTAGGGTTTAAATTCAGAGTATTCTCTACCAAAGTCTAAATGATGTTTTTGCAGAAATTAAAAAAAAATCCTAACATTTACATAGAATTACAAGGGAGTCCTACATAGAAAAATTAAAAGTCTTGGAATAAAATCATAGGGGAAAGTTCACAATACTGAGGAAGTCATTGCCTTTTTGTGAATTACACAAGAAACACAGGAATCCCAAGAAAAAGGTGAGCAAAGAGGACTTCTTAAAAATAAGTTTTGTGCATTGGAAATTATCAACACACCAAAATGTAGCTGCAAGAAGCAGCCATGTGAGGTTATTGCTGTCTTTCAGTTCACAGTCATACCCAGAGCAGAGTCGGTCTTCAGTTCCTGTTCTTGGTTTCTGTTATGGATTCCTTTCACTGTGTCACAGCTCCCCAATGCAGACGGTTGTCAAGATGGTCACTCTTAAATGTCCACTTTTCAGTTTCCAAAATCAACTGCGAACTGGGTCTTGGAGCATGCCTTGGTGGGGAGAGGCATGCCTTTATGGGGATGGGGGAGCATGCTTGTGTGTAAGTGGGGGGGGTCCTAATTAAGTCAATTGATATGGGAAGACCCATCCTAATTATGGGTGGGACCTGGGCTATTTAAGTGAAAAGAATATAGCTGAACAGTAACATGTTTATGGTCATTGCTCTCTGTCTCCATGAGTATGGATGTGATGTGACAAGCTCCCTTCTGCCTCTGTGACTCCCAAGCAACCAGGGACTCTAACCTTGAGCTCTAAACTGAAATAATCTCTTCTTTGCTTAAGTTGCTTTTCTTGGTTGTTTTATCAGAACAATAAAAAATAAACAAAAATAGTTGTTTATTTAAACACTTACTCTCCTGTCACATAATCAGTGGCATTCAAATATAGTTTCTTGTTCTCTTTTGTCCCCTCCTAACAACTGTGGGTATCATTATTATTTATCTGTTTTATGTACTTCAAATGTCCCCCTCACTCCCAAGAATAAAGATCTATGTAAAACATCAGGTTTCATGAAATAGGTCATAGCTGTTTCAACATTCACACATTATGTTTCTAATTTGGATTTGCTACCTTGACTGAATTGCCAATATTTGAAAATTATTATATTTCACAGGGACATCTGATGTTCCTTTTTTAAAACCATGTAGATGCTCTTTCCATTGCCCTCTACCTTCATCAACCCTCAGTCCCTGTCTTATGACTGTCATCATTTTATGATTGCCTTTTCTATCTCAGATTGACTTCTTTAAAGTCTATTTGGTACTTTCAACTATTTTTATTAGAAAATATTAGTTGAGATTAATACTACCAGCAATATATTTGCAGTGCATAAAGGCAAGATTTATGGCAGATAAAGTTCTGAAGTTTATCAAATGATCTACAATATCAAATGATGAAAATGATTGACACTTTTTCAAATTTGCTTTCAAGGCAACCATGTCCCAGGTCAGGCAAGTGGGACTGCTGGCTGCTGGGTGTCAGCCATGGAACAAAGACGTGTGCGCTGCCAGCGGAGACCGATTTGCATACTGCGCAACTCTGGCCATCTATATCTACCAGGTCTAACAGCATGGATCATTTCAATTATGATTCCAGTGGATACAATTATTATTTAATTAATGTTTATATTAACTCCATGTAATATTAGAAATTATAATTTAATTGATATTTGTATATTTCCTTTGACTATATTAACATGGTAAATTATATCACTAAACGATGACATTAATCTTAATTAAGTGTATGGTTTTAAATGCCATCTAAAATGCTTTGAAAAACATGGTACATGAAGCGAAAATGTTAAAATTATTTTTAGGGTCTGAAGAAATGAGTTAGTGGTTTAAGAACACGAACTGCTCTTTCAAAACACCTGAGTTTGTTTTCCAGAGCCCACATCAGACAGCTAACAGCTGGCTATAACCACAGCTTCAGATCTGATTCCCTTTTCTGGCCTCCTTGGGCATTATATATTCATATGCCTACATACAGACATACACACATATGTACATAAATTTTAAAAATTCTTTTCAGAGGCTGTTTATTAAATAATTTTTTTTTTTTTGGTTTTTCGAGACAGGGTTTCTCTGTGGCTTTGGAACCTGTCCTGGAACTAGCTCTTGTAGACCAGGCTGGTCTCGAACTCACAAAGATCCGCCTGCCTCTGCCTCCCGAGTGCTGGGATTAAAGGCGTGCTCCACCACCGCCCAGCTTAAATAAATTTAAATAAATAAAATTAAACACTAACTGTATAGCTAAAGTGAAATAACCTGTCACCTTTTAGTTATAGCAATAATTGTTAGCATATTTTTTTCTGTTATTAAATGGTATTTTTTTTTAACCTGGCATTAGAATTTGATATAACTGTCCAGTTACAATGAAGAAAATATATTAGGCTAAATTATTGAAATAGCAATATATGATCCCTATCAGTGTAACAGTAGAGTTTCATGATACTATTATAATAGGAGTTATTAATAAATTAACATTCTACACTGTGCTAGTAAAGTCAGCAAAGATCACTGGAATACAACACAACATTGCTTCTTCATGTGTCTGTGTGTATAGAGATATTTCTGTGAATACGTAAAGCACACTTGTTTGTTAGACCCATTGGGGACACTCACAGTATTGCTTAAGATAGTTTACACTGCTAACTAATTTTGGATTTTAAAATATAATAGCTACACAAAGTCAACAATTATGCAAAGAGGACGACCTAAAATTGTTATCACTAAAAGTGCTAGCCAAATGCAAGCATTCACGTCATCCCAATTGTCCAAAAACAGCTATAATTAAAGAAAGAGAAAACTTCATAGAAGAGGAGTCTCAGGAAATGGCTAGGCCTTTACTCAATATTGTATATACCATGGTATTCACTGCAGCTTGTTAGTATAGCAAAGAAGAGAGGCTATAAAATTGCTGAGTTTCAAAGGGTGTGTTTTTTTTCAGTGTTTCCTGAATCTTGACACTAGGAAGGCAACTAGGAGCCAATGAGGCTGACCCTCCTTGTAGACTCTGGCCTCTTCATAAGAATAAGAGCCTGAGAGGACTCATACATAATAATTTTTTAAAGAAGTGATTCGGTGGTACATGGCCTATGGAACAAACAACAGGACAGAGTCTTACAGTCTAAGTTTTGTGGGGGGATCGGGAATTTAAGGAACTTGGTCTGAAAGCGTGTTTCTGAGGAGTGGTTTCTGAACCATATTCTGGAGTGCTGAGTGAAGAATAATGAGAAAATCAGTGAGGAAAGCATTAGAGGCCAAGGGAACAACAAGATAGAAGTTTGATCATGTAGGAAACTATACGCTATGTTAGCAAGTGGGATTTTACCTCAAGCATGTGGTTAAAAAAAGAGCTAACCTTTAATTTAAAGATTTTTAAAACTTCGAGGGCTACTGTGAAGGTTCATTGATATGTTAAAGGAAAAAGACCAACCTTAATAAACTGAACGTACAAGACATAATAAATTCAAGTGATAAAATAGTGAGAAATTAATTTCTACAGTAATAATTAATTTAGACACTTACACATACAAACTCACACACACCAAAACAATGATATATAGTGTCTATTTCACCATTAATAGTTTAAAAATGAGTAGCTGAATCGTTTCGGGGAGAGAGAGAGAGAGAGAGAGAGAGAGAGAGAGAGAGAGAGAGAGAGAGAGAGAAAACCTAGAGGCCAACAAGAGAGCTGTGGCCAAGATGGCAGTTACAAAGGAAAGGAGATGGGAGAAGGGGAGTGAGGCTCAGGGCTGCTGAAGTTTAGGGTAGGGGGCAGGGTGAGAAGTGTTGAGCAGAGCCTGGACTCACTAACAAGTACTTGCTAGAGGCTAAACAGACACTTTGGTATGCTAATAGGCTCCTTGGGATTAGCCATTTGTCCTGAGTTTCTTTCCATTCAGGGAGAGGGCCAGTCATTGCATTTCCTGATGAAAGCAGTGCTGACCCCATCAGGTCCCAGTGGATTATCCTAACACCTCTCTCTCTCTCTCTCTCTCTCTCTCTCTCTCTCTCTCTCTCTCTCTCTCTCTCTCTCTCTCTCACACACACACACACACACACACACTCAAAAATCATTTATCTAGAAAAGGGAAGATAGGGAGGAGGCGAGTTGAGTTGATAGGTTCAGGGGAAAGTAAGAGAGACTAGTGGGAGACCATAACCAGAATGCATTAACTACATACCTGAGACAGTTAAAGAAATACATTTTAAGAAAAGAAACACCTTTAATATTTTGGAGAATTGTTTTTGAGCATCATCAAGAACTTCTTAAAAGTTGTTATAAACAGTTAAGTGTTTTTTTTTAATAAACTGTTTTTAAAATAAAAACATATTTATGTTTTTCTGTAAAATAAGAATAGTTGATTTATTTAACCTAATTTTTAATTTAAATTCCTGAAATTATTTAAAAGATTCTAAAGCAAAATGGTTTTTATATTTCATAAAACATATTGATAAAAATGTAATAAAATTATAAAATATGCATGCTTAAAGTGTAAACAATTGACAACTTGTAATATAAAATCTTTGCTTTCTCAGTTTTTTTTTCCCAAGTGGTTTCCTTTAGCTTACTGAATTCAATTGTATGAAAGCCAAGGCATAAATTAAATTTATTTTATGCAAACCAGTCTTTCTGTGCACGGTTTGTTTGATGTAGTGTGATTTCTAATCAAGAGCATATGACTTAAAAAGGAGACTGAACTGCTTGCCATGCTTCCTTTTAGTTGGATCACCATTATCATGAGTTCAAACTCCATGCAATCATGTCGGAACATAAAGAGACCATCACAGCAATCTCTTGGTGCCCACATAACCCTGACCTGATTGCAAGTGGCAGCACTGATAATTTAGTGATCGTTTGGAACGTTGCAGAGCAAAAAGTCATTGCTAAACTCGACAATATCAAAGGTATACTTACCACTGAGGCTTATTTTATTGAGTAAAATATTTGTTTTGATAATAATCACCATTTGTTTAATTAGTTTAGATTTTAAAACAATATTTAAAATTTCTAGTAGTAACATGTATATGAAATGCAAGTGCATGGTACAAAAATGAAGCAAAATTTCTTAAAATATTCATAGAGGATATTCTACAAATAATCAAACTAATGTTAAAATTTAATATGGGGGGGCTGGAGAGATGGCTCAGAGGTTAAGAGCACTGGCTACACTTCCAAAGGCCCTGAGTTCAATTCCCAGCAACCACATGGTGGCTCACAACCATCTGTAATGAGATATGGTCCCCTGCAGGGACCACTATATACTTAATAAAAATAAATAAATTAAAAAAAATTAATATGGGAATTTCTAGAATAATTACACAAATAAAAGTAGAAAAAATTAAATAGGTAAGTAGCAGGCCTTGCCTCTTCACTAGGGTATCCCCTAATGATCTGTGACACATAGGATGAGAATATGCAGACAGTATGCATCTTTGTGATGTACTGCTGAGCTTGTCTTGTGACTTTCTGTGTGATACGGTAAAGATAAAAACCGGTTTCTACAAACAGGTCTTTGGGAATTTGATAATATCTCAACTTTATTTTACTCACCATTGGGCTTTAATTTTATCTACAATGATGATATAATTGAATAACCATTTTATGTTCAATATCATAGCTCACTTTATTTTTCAGTACCAATGATGATTTGATGATTATTTATAATCATGTAAGGTATTTCTAGATATAGTGTCAATATTCAATTTTTTTCGAAGTCATATAAATAAGTTTAAGATAGAAACTGAGACACAACTATTGTAGTACTTTAAATTTGTTCAGAATTGCCTTATTATATTCTAACATGTACTTGCAATCCTGGCAATTCATATACCTTTATCCCTAAGTTTCTGTAACAGTACAGCCTTTTTTACTTTCTAGCTATATTTAACACATTTAGTATATTGCCTTTTCAGTTTAGGCCACTAAAAATGTTTAAAAGTTCAGGGAAAGGGATCTATTTTGTTACTCAAGTGTGGTTTTCAGGTGTTTTCCAAATTAGAGTAATTTGCAACTGCAAAAAGTGAATTACTTCTAAATTTGTGTAATCTGGTGTTTATCATTTGGACTAATCAGTGATTAGATACTGAGTAAACTTTGCTTGAAGCTCTGAGAAAGGTGTTTATAATGCCAGCCATTCAGTGAATGTCTATTAATATAGTTGACAGGGTTTTTTTTTTATGTTTTTAGTGTGTCACTGAGAAAAATATCCATTGTGACATAAAAACAGCCATTCATGGTCTGAGTCAGGAGTTTTCATATCTCTCCATATTTTCTGATAATTTCTGTTAATCAAAAGTTTTACAAATCATTCTAATATTGTTTATAGTAATAACAGTGTATATACCAAATATTTTGTCTTTTAGAAGACAGAAAACTCTACTTGAAATTAATTTTATATTTTATGATAAAGAAACTAAATATTTGTGATGCGTTCTTCTTGTAAATTCAATAGCACAGAATCTGTATTAGGGTATGAAAATAATAGGAAGCGCAAATAAATATTACCTACCTCTGTCAAGTATTAAGGATCAAACTTTCTGTGAACCTAATGTAGTATTTGTCAGGGAGACAGCTTTAGCTTCTTAGCCATGGTCCCCTGTGTCCCTGGATATACAACTTAAAGGGACTTTTTCACTGGCACTTGTAGAAAAAAATTAAATGATTGTCATTATAGTGTGGGAAAATTTTGTTTCAATGCTTGTTTTGAAAATTTTTTAAAGACTAATTGATAATTCCTCCAGGTTATTTCCAAATATTTTCCTAATTTGAAGATTGAAAGCTGTAATACTTTATTTAGAATATTTCAATATTGTTATTTTTTAAAAAAATTTCACTCCCACATACAGTGTTGGATCTGTGTGTTTTTCATTTTTATTTTTGTTTCTCCCTTAGTAATCTATCTAGTGGAATGAGTGTTAGATTTGCCCGATTATTCAATGTTAAAGTTGTCACTAGCTCTACACAGTAACATATTGAGCAGCCTTGCATATTTCAAATATAAAAAATGCTGGATTAAATGAGTTGGTATTTTCTATGTATATTCGCTGTACTTTTAAAGGTTATCTTGTAAGTATAATTCCCAAGTAAGAAGTTGTTTTTTAAAATAAATGAAATAATTCTTACATTTGAATTTTGATAAATGTGCAGTGCAAACAACAGCTATAAGAATCTTTGTTTGGTTTTGTTAGTTTTTCATTTTTTGAGACAGGGTTTCAAAAGCTTTAGAACCTGTCCTAGAACTAGCTCTTGTAGACCAGGCTGGCCTCAAACTCAGATATCCACATGCCTCTGCCTCGAGTGCTGGGATTCAAAGTGTGCACCACCACCAGCCAGCAAGATGTAAGAATCTTATGCCCATTTTTCTGTTGTGTGTGTCTGCGTTTAATTTTTCCAGGGACACCTGCCTGTCTCGGCTGGTGCTGGAACACAGACGATGCTGTGGCATTTGTTTCCCAGAAAGGTCCTCTGCTCATTTGGACCATCTCGGGACCAGATAGTGGAGTGTCTGTACACAAAGAAGCTCATAGTTTTGCGTCCGATGTCTGTATGTTCAGATGGAACACCCAAAAGAAGGGAAAAGTTGTATTTGGTCATATTGATGGAAGCATATCAATTTTTCAGCCTGGTAAGTATTTATTTATCTTGATCTCGTCTTTTTTTCTTAGCAAATCTATTTTCTTACATTCACATATTAGTCTGAGAATGAAAAACTTGAAAGAAAAGAAAGGTTCATTTGGCTAATTTTGACTCGCCTTGCGGGAGGTTCCAGTCTCTGATTAATTAATTAATTATCCTCATTGTTTTGAGCCTGTGTGAGCAGACTACCACTTAGAACCAATGACAGGAAAATCTTTTCATGGCTGGATATGAAAAGAGAAGAGAAAGGGAAGTTAATCCCATTATTCTCTAAAACCTCCCAGTACAACCTGCTTTTAAAATGTTTTCCTTTTATTTTTGAGATTATAATGTAACTGCATCATTTCCCCCTTCCCTTTTCTTCCTCCAAACCCTTCTCCATAATCTCTGCCCTGCCCAACTTGTACACTGGGTACTAGGGATCCAAATCTGATTCCATGTTTCCTGGCAAGTTAGTGTCTAAGGCCATCTCTCCAACATTAATTTTACCTTAATATGCAAAGTAGATAAAGCTAAATAAACAAAATCTTACATCCACTTTCTGTGAGTATATAAGTAGAAGACTCAATAAAATACTACCTATTTATGATAAGCAGTTTATTTTGTAATAGCATGGTTTTGTGAGTTTAATCAAAACTAAAATAGTAAGATATTAAATTCACTTTGTAAGTAAATAGTTTATGTAGCTAAGGGATATTAACTTGTTTTTACTTTCATGTTCTGATTTGTTGAAAAGAACCTGTAGTTATGAGACTTGAACAAGAGTGATTGTATAGTTGGATTTCTGTCGTTTTGTTTTTGATGTGTGGGTTCTGTGTGGTTGAGTACTTGTGTGTGTGGGTGAACTTGCATGTGTAGGTGTGTGTGTGTGTTTGTGTGTACTGTGTGTGTGTGCATGCATGTGTATGTTTGCATATACATATTTGTGTGACAGTGCATGTACACGTGTGTCTGTGTCTAAACCAGAGAAGAGTTCAGGCATCATTCCTCAATAATGCCATCTCCTTAACTTTGGAGACAAACTGTCACATTTGCCTGTAGAGCTACAATGGCTGACCAGCAAACTTCAGGAATCTGCTTGTCTCCAATTCCAGAGTGCTGGGACTATAACGTGTACCCTCATGCCCCCATTTTTATCTCGGCTCCAGGGATTGAATTCAAATCCTTATACTTTCAAAGCAAGCACTGAGCCGTCTTCCCACGATCCATAATCATGTACTTTTAAACAAGCACAGTCTCTGTTATAATTTTTCAGACTAAAAAAAAACGTTCATATTTGCAGTGTCTGTGTTTAATTGCGTCATTTGCTATCTTTTGAGAATAAGGGACTGGTCCAGAGGAGTTTTCCTGTGGTTCATCAGTGAAAGATCTTTTCACCACTGCTAGTTATATATTTCATTTACAAAAGCAAAATATATTTCTCATAATTCTTTGTATATGTAATTACACTTATTTATTTATTCTTGAATTTCTTGTTTTAATGCTCTGGTTTGAGTTATGACAACTAATTATGATGACTGAGAAGGGAATTAACTATAAATACTAATCATGCTGCTTATAACACAGCCTACTGTGATCAGCTCTTTAATGAGCTACTTATGTAATGGTTTCCCAATCTCTGTGAACAAATATTGAACCCTCGATTGTATAACCAGAGCTTAGGCATCAAAGACTGTGTCTTGTTCAGAAGAGCAAAGCTAGTCAGTAAAAGGACCTGAGTGTGGACCTAGGCAACCCACTCCAGAGTTACTGGTTTTACTTTCGAAAAACATTTTAATGATATTTTCTATTCCACAACTACTTCCCTATCCCTGTCCTGTCATGAGAAGGTGAAATCTTTTCTGACCAGATAAGCACACCTTTTTCTTTCAGATTTTCAGTAATAAGTATGTGGAATACTTAAAAGCTCTCAAGAGTATCAAAGCAAAGCCGTTAACCCTGTCTCGCATCACCAGGGCACACAATGCTGCCGTTCACACGTCACTGATGCCCTCCGGAGTCTCAGAGACTGGAGACATTGTAGAAAGCATGAATGAAACAGTGATCTCTGAAGCGCTTTGAAACAATTTTCTGTTTGTGGAATAGGTAGTAAGCATCAGAAGCACGTTCTGAGACCTGAGAGTCTTGAGGGAACAGATGAAGAGGACCCAGTGACAGCCCTGGAGTGGGACCCACTGTCCACTGACTACCTCCTGGTGGCGAATTTGCACCATGGCATTCGTCTGCTGGATTCCGAGTCACTTTATTGCATCACAACTTTCAGTTTTCCCAATGCAGCGGTGTCTGTGCAGTGCTTAGCCTGGGTTCCCAGTGCTCCAGGCATGTTTATAACTGGAGGTAATATATCCATATTCCTGAAAGCTTCAAATGTGTGAATTTTCACTAATTGAATTAGATAAATTCTATTTTGTTAGTTGACTTCATAAAACTTGTTAATTAATATCACAAATATTCAATATTTAAGTGTCTGGTTTATAAAGTGTGTCAGTGACATGATTAAAGTAAAATTAAAGCACCACATTTCTTGCATGTGGAATTATATTGTGAGAATGTGTGTATGTGTGCACATACCTGTGTTTATATGTGCATAAACAACAACCAATTGGATTCCAGGTGTGGGGAGATAATGAAGATACTGTTTGGAAAACAATCAAATTTCCTGATAGGAGCCCGATTAGCCTCACTAATTTTAACAGATTATCACCAGATATGTTAAGGCAGTGAGTCTTTTCAATCAAATTTAAAAATGAAAGTAGTAGATAGTTCCCGCCTGAGAGAGGCTATCAAGGTGAGTAATGAAATCTGAGAAGGTAGAAGAATTTAGGAGTAGCCATAACAATATGA
>JAQHUG010000201.1:450037-473393 GCA_028555095.1 Dicrostonyx torquatus
GTTCGAGACCAGCCTGGTCTACAAGAGCTAGTTCCAGGACAGGCTCCAAAAAGCTACAGAGAAACCCTGTCTCAGAAAAACAAAGAAACAAAACAAAACAAAACAAAAAAAATCTAAAACACTGTATTTGGTATCCATGATAAATTACCAGTAAAATAAAAAACTATGTTGCAATAGACAACTCTAATATATTCATTTATATCAGCTGTAAAGAGAAAATTTACAAGTCTTCAACATAAAATGCTTTTAAATTTTTCACTGTTCTACACACATAGGTGCTTTGCTTTCATCTGTGCACCTTGTACATGTATGGTGCCCAAGGAGACCAGAAGAGGGCATTTGGTCACCTGGAACTAGAGTTACGCATGGTTATCAGCCATATCTTCTGGAAGAGTATCCATTGCTCTTAATCCCCCAGCCTTCTCTCCAATCCCATAAAATTCTTTTGAAATGTGTTAAGAAGTAAGCATTGTGTTCTAATAAAACAATGTTAATATTTGGTATAAATTATAATGTAGACATAAAACTGTCTTTCAGCTCTATTCGGATCTGGGATTATACTCAAGATGCTTGTATAAACATTCTCAATGGACACACAGCACCTGTAAGGGGATTAATATGGAATACAGAGATTCCGTACCTACTAATATCTGGAAGCTGGGACTATACTATCAAAGTATGGGATACTCGAGATGGAGTTTGCCTAGACACTGTGTATGATCATGGTGCAGATGTATATGGTAAATTTTTTCCATGTATTTATTTTGTTGTAATTATGATGCTTATTTTTTTGAGCAATGCAATATTTTAAATAAGTCACAGCATTTCATCTTGAAATGACATTATTTCACATTGGAAAAAACACATCTATTTTTTAAATAAAACTATTAGAATCACCAAAACAAATGGCCAAAGAAGACGTTACAGATTATTAAGATGACACTCAATAACATGTGGAGCTCATTCTGCAGGAATTGTGTTTCTATGTACATACATAGTATGTGCAAATATATGTACACATGCAGGTTGATTTTGCCACTTCCCTTGCCAGAGGAAATTACAGAATATGAAATTAGTAACTGCATAGATACAACTTATCTACTGTATTAATTAGGGTTTCTATTGCTGTGACAAAACAACATAACCAAAATGCAAGTCAGGAAGGAAAGGGTTTATTTGGCTTACACTTCAGCATTGCTGTTCATCATGGAAGGTAGTCAGGACAGGACCTCAAACAGGGCAGGATTTCAGAGGCAGGAGCTGCGGCAGAGGCCATGGAGGGGAGCTGCCTACTACTTGCTTCTCATCACGTCTTCAAGCCTACCTTTTTATAGTATCCAAGACCAGCCGCCCAGGCATGGCACTACCCACTATGGGCTGGGCCCTCCACATTGCTCACTAAATGAGAAAATGCCTTACAGCTGGATCTCATCGAAGCCTTTCCTCAACTGGGGCTCCCTCCTCTGATGAGTCTAGTATGTGTTAAGTTGACACACAAAAGGAGCCAGTACATCTGTCCATTACTTTATTTGGAGTTATTGCAGGCAATGTTTTTTTTCTTGATTATTACAGTTGTTAGTGCAGCTAAGCTTGGAATAGAAGAGCAAATTACCCATTTGTATTTGTATTTTCTGTTATTCTTAAGCCTTGCTGGGAGTACGTAGACAGATGAAGAGTTAAAAACATGCTCTAGGCGAAGCAGGTCAAATCCTTGCCTTCACAACCATTTGCATTCCCTAGTAGCCTTCTAGTTAAGGCAGTCAGTGACTTCTGAGAAAGGGAAAATCTTTTTTTCCAGGGATGAATATTCAGTAGGTCATCTGACCTCAAGTGGCTAGCCCTAAATACATGTATATATGAACAACGCTAGATAGGATCAGTAGGCTCTGTGTATATACAAACACACAATATGTTCATATAAAAAACCAGTAATTATAAAAGATACATCTGAGTCTGAGAAGTAAGGAGTGGGAAAGGGAAGGAGTAGAATGTCCTAGTAGTCATTAATGAAATGCCATATACATAATAAATACTTTTAATAAAATATATAATCCTTTTTCTGATGTCTACACTTAAATGCCTTGAACTTCTCATTTTGAAATTAGAAGGTTCATTTATTCATCCGTTAATTCATAGTTTTCATAGGCCCACATGGAATTACAGTGTGTTACTGCTTAACCAGGAGAAATGTTGCTTTCTCATAAGCATACCTTTCTAACTATATTTATAGGATATACTAACCAGCTTATTACCTTCCTTTATTCATTAAATGCAAGTAGTAGGTTGGCTCAGAGGGAGAGCCTTTGACTTGCTCACATTTATTTATAACTTCAGTTCTGTCATAGTTTAATGAAAGCATACATATAGTTTTAAAACATTTTTCAGGTTTACTTTTGTTAAAGCAGGCTTTTCTTCTCCCATCAGGTTTAACTTGCCATCCAAGTCGTCCCTTCACTATGGCTTCCTGCTCCCGTGATTCTACAGTGAGAATCTGGTCATTAATATCTTTAATCACCCCTTTACAAATCATTATTCTGGCAGACAGATCTTGGGAAGAAATTATCGGGAACACTGGTATTGAATATGTGTATGCACTTGATTTTATCTTTAAGTGATGTTTTCTAAGAAAAATGTGCTCACTGAATGGTGATTTTTTCCTCAGACAATGCTATAAAACAAGGCACCCCTCCTCTACTGTGTGGGAAAGTATCAAGAGACGTTAAACAAGAAGTAGAAAAACTAACGTGTAACCCTCACGTGAAAAAACTAAGATTGTTTTCAGAATGTTTATCAGTAAGTATTATAGAAATTGTAATTTAGGCCGAATAAGTCACCACAATGAGAATAGGCCTTACCTTTATACTGTAGCCTCTTTGCATGAACCATCACAGCTCAGTATTTTAATATGATCTGTACAATATTAGAGGGTGGAGCTAAAACCATAAGAAAACAGTGAGAATGTGTACTTAGTTTTCTGTCAATTTTTTTTCACTGTATGATGTAATGCCTCTGCTAGTTAGCATATTGTGAGGATTTTTCTTGTGTGCAGATTTCTCTTTGATTATCCCATAATTCCTTCCAGCCTCCAGGTGGCAGTGAAAATTTGTGGAACCTGGTGGCCGTGATTAAAGGACAAGATGACAGCCTGCTTCCTCAGAACTACTGCAAAGGGATGATGCATTTGAAACACCTGGTTAAATTTAAGACAGTAAGTGACCACACAAGCATGGTTATACTCCAACCGAATTTTCCCTTTTCTACCATTAAAGCAAGAAAGTGGTTGGTAGACTGAAATAAACACTGAGAAGACAGAATTAGTAAGACCAGCGAAAAGACAAATTATTTGAGAATGAGGTAGCCACAGTTTGTAGAAATTAAATTCCATGAGTCTTCAAGTTGAGCTGGGACTCCTTGATACGTTTTAATCTTTACTCTCTTACCTCAGGTGGTCACAGCTTAGCTGATGGACTCTTGTCACTATTAGCTACCACCCGCTGAGATAATATACACCATTAACAACAAAATCTGTACTGAAAGCTAAAACAACAACAAAGAGTTTATTCATTTTTAATAAAGATCAGTGATTCAGACAGCAAGGAAATCACACTAGGAATCAGATTTGATGGTTCCCTTCATAAAAAGAGAATTCTTAAATCACAAACAAAATATCTGAAAACTGTTTTAGAGAAACAGGTCTACAATACAGGAGCTGAAGTGAGCCAGTGATTTTCACTCTCACTGGAAGGCATTTCTGTATGTCTAAAGAGTTGTGTCTCACCACTTTTGGCCTCTGGGATTCTAGATAACCCACAATGGGAGCGAGTAAGAAAAGTGAGATGCACCGCTTATTCCACACACTGCTCAAAACATTGTAAAGACTATCATAGTTTACAGATAAAAATATCATTTTAAATATTTAATTTCCAATAATACATGCTCTTAAAATATCTGTTCTCATGCTCATTCATCTATTTATAATTTTCTCTTTAGTCTGAAGCCCAAGAACTAACAACAATCAAGGTATCTAAATTCGGTGGAGGTATTGGCGCACCTACTAAGGAGAAAAAGCTGAAGGAAGCTGCTGAAATACACCTGAGATTAGGGCAGATTCAGAGATACTGTGAACTCATGGTGGAGCTTGGAGAGGTAATGTGCGATTAAAGAAAGAGTACTGTGTCTAACATGATACCCTACATATAGGAACATAACTAATTCAATATAGAAGTTTACTTTCCCCCAAGTAATTACTCCTCGCCAAGCTGGTGTCAGCTTGTATCATAGGGAATTAGCAGAGTGAGGCCTCCAGGCTAGCAACATCAGTCCCTCACCAGACCTACAAAAGCATGAATTTTGGTATGCACTTCAACCGTCTATCTGTGCTTGATTTTTGTAGCCCTCGGGGCTCTTGTCATCTGTGCTGAAGTGTGAGAGTGGCTCCAGGACCGTTTTGATGTTTCTGTGTTGGCTGATAGGCTTCGAGTAGCATCTCCTCCAATTGACACTGCTAGATTCCACCCTGGCTGAAAGAGGAATGCTTCAATGGATGTGTTTAAACCGTGACAGGGACCATTACAATTTCTAACGGAGACCTAAGCAACAAAGCACATTTTTCAGAAAAGCTTAGAGTGAATGTGGACATATAAAATTTAGAGTACAGGCTTCCTTGGACCGGTGGGCACTGGATGAAATGGAGCATGAAGACAGAAGAAGCAAGGGATTCCACTCTCGGGCCTGGGTACTGATTACATCGCCATGGAAGTTCATTAGTCTTTTACCTTTTTTTCCAAACCTATTTGAGATCAGGGGAAATTTCCTCTCTACTACAACAAAACAAGTGGAAGGGTGGCATGGACACAATACTTTATAACTTTTTAAGAACCTTGTAACATTTTTATTACAAAGTATGGTGTGAAGAACACATACATAGGGCCTGGAGGGGGCTCAGTGGTTTGGAGTGCTTTGGAGTCCTCCTTTTCCAGCACTCTCTCAAGCACCCATACCTTCAGCTCCAGGGAATCTGACATCTTCTCCTGGCCTCTGTAGACACTCACACTCATGTAGCCTGCACTCGCATAGATACACACATACATATAGCCCTAAATAAAAATAAAAATCAGCCTAAAACAAAGGAATACATAAATAACATAAGTAAAATTAAAGTGTAGCAAAATGCAATTTAACCCATCTTTTTATAACTTTTGACATACATATAGATAAAAATGAATTGCAGATTGACCTAAAATAATAAAAATATCCTGATTAATAGACACTTAAAAGTAATAAAATTATTGATTTTTCATATCATGACTGTTTGATTAAATGTTACAATTTCAACAGAGCCCTTAAAGTCAAGGTGTCAAGTGAATAGATAGGTTTTGGTGCATTCTTCATTGATGTTTGTTTGTATTTGAGTATATGAGATTTTAAATTCCTTTTTTTCATTTGGCTTTTTATTTGTTTGTTATTTGGGCAGGGTTTCTCTGTGTAGCTTTAGTCTGTCCTGGAACTCCCTCTGTAGACCCGGCTGGCCTCAAACTCACAGAGATCCACCTGCCTCTACCTCCCTAGTGCTGGGATTCAAGGCATGCACCACCACCGCCTGGCGAGATTTTAAACTCTTACCTACATCCCTTTCTCAGTTGGGAACCTGTTCCTGAAACTGTGTAGTAGTACCACTCTGCACATCCTAATGGCCTCAGCTATTCCCGGAACTCTACCTGAATTCTCCAGAATCGGAGTGGACTTCCACACACTCGTCATCATGACTCTATGAACAGTTCCTCTTGCAGGAAACCCATTGCTATGACGCTAGGAAAGCCTTTCCCCATTTTCACCTACAACACTTATGTTTTTATTGAAACAGCTTAGTGAATTGAAAGCTCATCTACATTTCAACTTTTATTCTTCCATTCCCCTACAATGAAGATGTATTTTAGTAAAAACATATTTAAGGAAACCATTCATTAACATGATTAAGTACACAGTTTGAAAAAAGATGAGCACATTACACATATGCACACAAACAAAAACATATACAGATAAATCAAATATATTATTTATTTAAATTTTAACTTAAAAGTTTACTTTAATTATTAGTGTTGTAGCCTTAATTGTACTATAGACCCCAGTGCTTTGGAAAACCTTAATTAAAATGAAGTTTTCATTTATGCAGTGATATTTTAAAATATTTTCTCTTCCATTTATTATTAGACCTCAAACCCATATTTAGAAGTGACAATAATAATCAGTATTGAATTAGGAATAACTTTCTTTAAATGTTGTCTAAATTATAAAATATGACAGATTGCATTATTTTTTAAAAAACTATGATAGTAAATAGCTTTTACACAATAAGTTATAGACTAGAAATGAGGCATTTATTCAACAAAAGAAACTAATAATTCTTTCTATGTTTGTAGAAGGATTTTCCCTGAAACAGTAAAATTTCGTGTATTATATTTTATAATACTTTGATGTTTATCTATTTTGGACTACATTAAAGACTGTATCATTATATTTCTAATATTCTGATAATTCTAAAAAGTATTCATTATTAACATCAATCTCTAAAATGTCTGCCTAGAATTATATAAGCCATCTAAATGTGTACTTTTCTGTTCTTGCTCAATTTTGTAGTGGGACAAAGCCTTGTCCATTGCACCTGGAGTATCTGTGAAATACTGGAGGAAGTTAATGCAGAGGTAAAGCTGACAGTCTGTGTCCAAAGGGAGAGCGTAATGTTATCTATTGACACAGAAAGAACATACAAATATGAAAGTAGTTCTTAACAGTCCTTATGCCTATGTTGTACTAAATAATATAAGAATTTTGTATCTACCAGTATAATAATTAGATAATTGTTTACAAATCTTTGTGGTATTATTATGTTTATCCTGAGATCTTATGACTATAGTAGGCAGATGTTTCTCCTTACCAATGAAGAAAGACAAAAGACCAGCAAATTACCAAATATATATTACTACTGCAGTAGCAGTGGGAAGGTTTTCTGCAGGTTAACAAAAGCTTGTAGAATACTGTTCTATGTATAATGCCACTCTCTGAGGACATGAATTCTTGCCGTGTCTCCATGTTAAGTCTAAGATTATAACAGAAGATTTGTCTGACCACTGAAGGAACTTTTAGTATATTTTTTAAAAAGCACATTTTTCTTCATTTTTATTAATCTTCTAGAGTTACTGTAACAAATGGCCACAAGCTGGATTGTAATCTCCCAGTTCCTGAAATTAAACATCCAAAATCAGTTTGTTGGCAGAGTTGATTTAACGTGGAGGCTCTGAGGAAGAACCCTCTGTTCGTTGCTATAATCTCCAGCTTCTGCTAGCTGAAGCTACATCGCTGTTCTCACTTGATTTAGCCACTGTGTCTCTTTGGTCAAATTTAATTTTTCTTAAAATATTCCTACTGGAATTTAGGTCTACCTTATTCTAATTTGGTATAATTCCTTATCAATTTAGTAAATTTCATAGGAAAAGAATATATTTCGTTGTAATATTGCATTCAAAGGTTCCACATGTTAAGAGTTCAATGTATGCCTTTTGGAGCACATTTATACTCAGAACATATTTTTATCCAATCTGCCATTCAGCAAATATTTTATACCCATTAAGTGGTTATGTGCTAATCTTTGTGCTAAGCCAGTAGAGTACTATTAGAGAGTAATTATCTTTCTTTTGCTATTATAAAGAGAAAGTTGAAAGTTTTTTTAAGTCTTGGTATAAGAAAAATTCTGTTTCTAGTCATGCACATAAATTAAAATTAGTGAAGGCTAAGCATGAAAGCTAGAAGAATGTGTATAGTTTGCCATGGGAAAGTAGGATATTGGCTAGGATTCAGTTTTCCAGAAATAGTGTAAGTACACCATTTGCTTGAGCCTTCAAGCTCCGAGAATGCCAGATCCTTTCTATATTTTATCAACAAACTTGGGAACGACACTCTTCCCATGAATGCTTAATAAATCCAGCTTAGTAGTGACTCACTACATAAAACAGTATTTTACCTCACTCAATATGAACTTAAGTGACTTTCACTTAGGACGAAGGTATAGTCACTCATTGTTGATAGCAGGTAAAATTAAAAAAATATTTGGTATTTTGTATGATTGTTAATATACTTTTTAGCATCTTTACTATAATAATGTCATATTTTTATGATAGATATTTATGAGATAAATATTAACAACCTTTAATATATTATGAAAGAAGACATCTGGCATAGACTTGTATTTGTACTATCTGCCACAAATCAAGAGACATTAACAGAAGGCACTAGAAAAAGCGCTTGAGACCTAGTCAATTGAGAAAAGGAAATAAAGGGTGCTATTGAGCTGGAGTGCAGGTCTCAGGCGTGAGTGCCTAATGGACATGGGAAGGAAGCAAGACCTAACTGTTCTGGGCTTTTCAACATTGTTCCTAAGACCAACAGAAGACATTAAAAGGATCGTAAACAGGATAGAAAGTGACCAACTCAAACTTCTGTATTGAAAAAAATCACATAAACTGAAGAATGAGACATATTGGAGAAGAGCAATAATAGTTATGAGAAAAGCACAGTGGCACCTGCTCCACGAGACAAGAGAGGCATGGAATCCTTACACAGTGACGGGGAAGAAGAGCTGTCACATTTGACTACTTAAGAGTTAAAGTGAACTGGCTTTAGTAATAGACACGATTGTATAGATAATACTTGGGTCATAGGTTTGAAAAAGAGATAGGTAGATGTTGCTTGCTGTTGACTTGAGATTTCAAATCAAAGCAAAGTGTTGGCATTTCTGGCACCACCTAGCCAGCCCCAGGGTCCTACTTCTGAGCATGCGTCGTCAGTGTTCAGTAACATACTTAGTCAATCCAGGGTCCTAGGGCTGTAAACACTACACGATCTATATGTATGCAATGCATGGCTGCACAAGTCTCTGTACACATGCAACAAGTCCCCTTTAAAAGCAGACTTTGCCCGTTCCTCGCTCTTCTCTTTTCTTTCTGAGACAGACCTCCACAGACCTCTCCTTTCTCCCTTTTACCCCCCATCAATAAACTGCCACGTGGGTTTGTCATACATTGTAGTTCATTCCCACCACCACTAAACAACAACACAAAGTGCCAACAAAAATCTAGGCATACTTAAAATAAATAGTACATGAGACTGTTAGTTTCCCAGAGCTTGTCGAGTTGAAGATTTCCTTGTTATTTTCATAGCAATATAAAATGGATAATATTACTTCTTTAGTCCATACAAGAAAGTTGGACCACACTAGGATATTACTTTTCTTTGTAAGAGCTGAAAGGTCAAAAGCTTTGGGCAGAAAAGAGAAAGCAAGGTTAGAATAAACTAAATAGGACAGGAGGAGCAAATTGGAATATGGAAAAAAATTTAAATATATGTTAAAAAGCCAATACCTGATTTTTTCCTTCTGTTTCTTAAATGTGACTTAGTTGATAGAGTGCTTGCCTAGAACGCACAAATTACTGGGATCGATCCTTAGCACCTTATAAATTAAGCACGTGGCATATGCTTCTAATCCAAGCACTCTGGACTTAGAAGCAGTAAGAATATAATTCAGTTTTATCCTCAGATATATAGTGTGTTCAAAACTAGACCCTTTCTCTAGTTAGATAGATAGAAAGAAAAAGAAAGAGTTCAAAACTAGACCCTTTCTCTAGTTAGATAGATAGAAAGAAAGAGAGAGAGAGAGAGAGAAAAGATAGACTAAAAATGTCCCAGGGGAAAATCAATCAAGTATTTTGTAAAGCTCTTATTCGTATTCCTTACATGATCTATGTTTAAAATATGAACTTCAGTATTTATGAACCCTAAAAATTTAAGTCATGTTTTTGAAAATATCAGTCCAATTGAGAAACCTTAAAACTAAGATTTCAGTTGAATTTAGAATAATAAAGATAATCTTTATCTCCTTTTATCTAGGAGAGCTGACCAATTAATTCAGGAAGATAAGGACGATGTCATTCCATACTGTATAGCCATTGGTGATGTGAAAAAACTCGTCAATTTTTTTGTGTCCAGAGGTCAGCTTAAAGAAGCTCTGCTTGTTGCACAGGTATAATCGCATAAGCATGCCAGGTAAACACATTGTGACTGGACATGGGGAGTAGGGAAAGCTGTGTTGATCAGGTTGCCTTCATGTGATGGACAAGCACAGATGGCTTGCTGTAGTCAGGGCACTTTCCCAGCCTTTTGTCCAAACATTTCAGGCATGCTATCCTAGCATGGTTATGGTGGACGTATTCTAGACTTTATAGGCAAACAGTCGGGTCTTTAGCTGCAGCTGTCTCTGCTCTAATTGTCTCACTTAGAGGCTGAAGCACCGTTTCTTCGATCAGTTGGTTGACATTTGATGTTGGTGCTCACAGTGTAGTTAATATTGTCTCCTTTTTAAATTCTAAGGTTGTTTACAGAGCATACTATAAACTGCAAGCACAGTTTAGGCATAATTTGTCCAAAACAATAGCTTGGGTCCAGAAGGTGGGCTCCGTGTCTATAAGTGCTTTCCACACAAAGCCCTACAACCTGAGTGTGACTTCGGAAGCTCACTGACAAAGCCAATGTGATTGTTGTTGTCATCTGTATCCAAGTACTCTTCCTGTGAAATGTAACCAGAGAAAAGATAACCAGCCAGAAGTCAGAATGTCCACTGCATTGCAGTGACAGAAACTGGAGAGACTGGGCATCAGTGCCAGGTGGAAGGAAAATACTGACACCTAAAGTGTTATTTTCTGCATGCCCATACACCTATACACACAGATTCACACAAACACTCCCCCCCCCCGACACACACACACACACGGAAGGGTAAGTATATCATCTTTTAAAAAAATAACCTGAAGTTGGATACCATAATTATCTAATGATTAATTAACTCCAATTGAATTCTAGGCTGCCTGCGAAGGAAATATGCAACCCTTACATGTTTCTACACCTAACGGAGCTTCATGTTCTGATGATATTTACAAAGAAGATTTTAATGAGTGAGTGATGTCGCCTTTGTCTCGAGTCATTATTTTATGGTTGTTTTCCCTTTAGAAGTTTTGAAATGATGTCATTCAGCCTCCTTTTGTGAAGTGAGCACTTGCTCTCTAGTGTTCAAATGCATTCCCTGCCATTATCTTGCTCCATGACGACATCCATCCCTATGAAGGAAAACTGTTAGGCAGGAAGATACAGCCTCTGCACACTCATAGCGCTTCCAGAGGGAGAGCAATGGGAACGCCTAACTAGTTTAAAGACGGAGGAAGGCATTTAGTAGAGGAGGGGTGGCTTTGCTTTAAAAAGCAGAATACACAATATCCAAGATCTCTCGATAACCACATTTGTCAGGCAAACATGCAGGCAGAACACTGCATACAAAAGTAAACATTTCACAATTGTTTGCTACATGGTGGAAAGCCTAAAAAAAATTAAGTACAATATTGTCCTGGAAAATAATAGGAACCATTAGAAATATCATAGGGAAGACAGATAAGTAAATTAATTTAAGGAGAAAGTTGAAAGTCTACAAAATTTTAAGTCATAACTTTTTACAAGGATTTCTTCTTAAAAAGAAGAATAAATGGTATTGTATGAGCTCCTAACAACTGGGCCATCTCTTCAGTCCCAACTGTGAAATATTAAACAAGTGTTTCTTTTTGTGTCTTAGCTGCTTTTCTTTGCTTTTCTTCTTCTAAACTTGGCATGTTAAAGATATGAACATGTCATATCGTTGATATTAACTAAATTTTTTAAATGTCACTTCAACCTTGATTTTTCTAAAATCAGCCTATAGCTGTTACTATTTATTATTAGCTGTTATTATTCGATACAGAATGGTAGACAACACAATCATGTCTTGACTCCCCAAGCCTTCCTGTTGGCATTTGTGGGAACCAAAACCGGGAAGATCTTTGTATCACACTTTCTGAAACACTGGCTTCCTGACTTACATCTTAACTCAGGGTTAAGTCTAAAGCAAAGATGCAAACTGAACTATTTGTTCTCCTCATTGCCTTAAATGGACATTAATTCACATTTGGGATAGAATTACTAAGTTAATACTGATTACTCTTTTTTTCTTTCTAGGCTCCTACACAAAGTCATTAATGAGCTGGCAGAATGGTATTTTCAGGATGGCCGAGCAGTGTTGGCTGCGTGCTGCCATCTTGCTGTGGATGACATTGAGGTACAATAGCTCAAAGTGACACACATACCTCAGAGGTTCTCAATCTATGGGTCAGTGACCCCCTCTAATGGGGTTAACTGACATTTTATGGGGTTCACCTATGACCATCAGAAAATACAGACATTTTCATTACAATTCATAACAGTAGCAAAATTACAATTATACAGTAACAAAGAAATAATTTTATGGTTGGTAGTCACCATAACATGAGGAACTGTATTAAAGAGACCCAGCATTAGGAAAGTTGAGAACCACTGACATGGCTGAATAGCTCTCAGGTATATTATGGTGCTTGAATGGAGGAAAACCAGACGGGATCTGGTGTTGCATGCCTCCAAGTCTCACGATGAAATAGCACATGTACATACTATGCACTATGTCTTCTTGTTTTATCTATTTTGCTTACCAGATAAATATTTGTAATAACCAAGGCAATAATTTAGTATTGTTGCATAATATAGAAGAAGCTTTTAAGATTTCATGTTCTCTTCTGATGAAGACAGATGACATGTTCAAGATATTGGACAATATTATAGGAGCAAAAGAGATTGGAATCATGGCTCATTGACACAACACTTGACTAGAATTTATGAAGCTTTAGGTTCTATCACTAGCATTGTAAGAAAATGAACTATAACATTTTAAATTCTAAGCTTGAAAATAAGCTGTATTTCTCAGTCAACTTTATTTCTTCTATCTGAAAATTTTAACTATTATCACATTGGTACTTTATGGAATATTATATTCAATATATCTAAGAAAATTAGTTTCTAGGCTAATATTAATTTATAAGCTTATGAGCTTGGATGAATCTAACCATTCCATCAAGCATCTATGCAACTGAAAGAACTGTTTTCTTACAAACAAGCTTGCTATGGCATACCTGATCCGTGGGAATGAACTAGAGTTGGCAGTCTCAGTGGGCACTGTCCTAGGAGAATCTGCAGCCCCAGCAACCCATTATGCCCTGCAGTTACTGGCAAGAAAATGCATGATGATTCCAATGTGGTAAGAAACTTCTAATTGAAAAAGTAATTTTGCAATTATGGCATGCATTTTAGAAAATTATACACTGATTTTGAGAAGATACTGTGAAGAATATATTATGTGTGTTTATATATATTTATATCTGTAATATCTATGTGTGTATATATTTTTGAGATATCATTGTGAAAGAAAGTGCGGCAGGGAAATTTAAGCTATCATGACCCTTCCAGAGGTAGACCAGTTATAATTTTGTAATATTTAAAGTGATATAAAATCCCAACAAATATACATTTTTCAACATTATTAGGACCCCAATTCCCACTATTAAAAATTTTCACATCTACTCATATTCTTGTCCTATCTTTGTGATTTACTTTAAGGCTGAGAAACTAGGTTGGTTTGTCTGAAATATTAGAGCAGTCCTTGCCCAAATTCTGTGCTTTCAAAAGGTGATCTTCCTAGGGGTTACATGGAAATCTGGATCTAAGTCATTCTCATTCAGTTTATATCACCCTCTTCTTAGGACAATCAGTCACTTCATAAGCCCTCTTAGAAAATATAGGATGCTGTCATTCAATGGGTAAGTCCTGACTAAAGATGGCTATAAATTTGGATGTTTGAGGTTGGAAAGATGGCTTAGCTGCTAGGCATACTTTCTGTTCTTACAGAGCACCCAAGTTCAGTTCCCAGTACCCATGTCAAACAGTTTACAAGCACCCCTAACTCCAGTTTCAGTGCCCTCTTCAGGTCTCTGTGAGCAGCTGTACACATGGTACACAACTTATATTCAAGCACAAATACACATCTAAAACTAAAATAATAAATATAACTCTTCAGAATTTTACTTTATCTTTCTCCAAAAATACATATGGGAAGTTTCTAAACAAGCTTTTAAATGAGGACTTTGACTTCTTTCTAGTCCATATTTCATGTGAACAAACTGGTAATATTTGTTGATGACCAGAAGTATTAAACCACGCATGTGCTGCTGCTACGGCTAATGATGATGATGATGGTGGTGGTGGTGGTGGTGATGGTGATAAAGGGATGATTATGATGGGATGATTCAGGCCCAGCTAACATGTTTGAACTTCTTACTGGGTACCAAGTAATACTTTAAATAGTTTACATGTCATGAACTACACTGTTCTGTGAAGCAGACACTGATTTGCCAGAGGACTCAATGAATCATGATCTAAAGTAAGAGCTAGATAAAAACCTTGTGTCCTTAACTACCAGAATAGAATATATCACTGTCTCATTGAAAAGAAGCTTGCTTTCTACTTTCTTCTTTTCCTTTTTTTTTCTTGACCTTGTAAACTAAGGAAATTATCATTACTCAGAGTTTACTCAAGTCTCATAGTAATTTAAGAGCATGTCCCACTACCAAAATATAGTGGTGCCCCATGATAGACTCAAATGTCTCCAACATACTGTCCGCTAGAGTTCCATCCCTGTCAAAAGCCTACAACAATACACTATGTAGTCTAGTATGATTGGCCTGAGACCAATCAAAAAGTTTAAATCTATCACAAATCATTTATTTACAAATATGGCTGACATTTAATTCACATTAATGACATCCAATCTGAATTAAGTGTTTTTAAAAGTATATATATATATATACTTATACTTAAAAGTATATATATATACATATACTTAAAAGTATATATATATACACATATACTTAAAAGTATATGTATATATATATATATATATATATATATATATACAGTTACCAGTTTATTGAATGAGCAGTTGTATTCATAAGTTTAGGCTTATATATGTATATTGTAACAACAAAGAAGAAGAGGATATGGATTTGAGTGAGGGAAAGGGTATGTGGGAAGTTTGGACAGAGGCAATGGTATAAATGATGTAATTTTGATTTCAAAAAGAAAAAATATGTTATACATTTGAAAAAAGAAACAAGTAAAGAGTAAATGGTTTCTAATTGCTGAATTTGTTATTGTTTTATCCAGGTGTTAGAAACTCTTCCACTGAGCTGATATCTGTCATACTTCCTTCTAACAAAGATCAAATTTCCATTTCCTGGTGAACCCCCCCCACCAGGTGTTCTTCCTTTTCATATTCTAAGACAAGAAACCAGGATAAGGTTCAAATTCTGAAAACTATCGTGCTTAGTATGGTAATTTTCATGAGTAATCCTACATAGCTTTTGGAATTATACAGATAAAGATCAACAAAATATAATTATTTGGTTTAAGGTAGCTAGTTATAATTTCAGAAATCAAATCAGTTTGTGTATTTTACATTTACCAATGCAGTTTTGTTTGCCTTCTGGTATTTACATTTTCTGATATTCATATTCAATATCTTTTCTCCAGCTTCCCATCAGTTGCATACAGGTACACTTTAGTTTTGTTCGTATTAGCATGTTATTTTAAAAATTTACACAATTTTAAGTATTTAAGACTACCTGCATACTATGTATATATAAATTATGTGTATAATACCTTTTCATAGAACAATAAGAATATTTTATAGCTTAAATACATGGTTTTGTAATTAAAAGTTATATAGAAAAAAGCTTTTGTTTGTGTGCATGTGCACGTGTATGCCATTTTTAAAAGTTAGATATTATTTTGAGCCACTGGAAATTTGGTGTTTCCTTAATTATATTACATGAAACAAACAAATTCCTTGCTTACTGCTTTGAGACAAACTTCTCAAAGGAAATATCTTATCACGATGTTAAGTCCATATCATTTTATCCTTGTAAGAAATTTATTACACTACTAGAAATCTTTTAAAATACTTTAAAAACTATGTTTCCTCCTTTAATTTCCTTAAACCCTTAAAAAACATGCAGAACAACAGAAGTCAAAGAGTTAAGATTTCTATTTCCCTGGCATCAGAGCATAGGCTAATAGACCTTCCCATTGTTGACAGGAATGATAAAGGGGAAACGAGTTAGCTTTCTCTTTGCTTAATGGTTCTCTCCAAAATCCTATCTACAACTCTGTAGCCTGGTAGAGAATTCTTCTCTGATAATAAAATGGAGTGCTATAGTTTAAGCATTTAAGTTATTCAAATTTGGCATTTTGAAAACTTTTGATAATGCACTCATCCTTCCTAGTCTTTTCTGTAATCTATATTTGAGATAGTTTGCTATAAATAATGAAATGAACATTGTGTAGACAGATAAGCAAGGCTGGTGTATTGTACGAGTCTCTTTTGTTGAAACACTTGTGGATCTATTTTTGGATCATTTCCTCAATAGAGCTTTCTCCTTTGTTACACAAACAGGAACTTGGCAGCTGATCTTCTCCTGATGACTCCTGATAACGAAGTACAATTAGTAAAACTGTGTGCCTTCTACCCAGGGTGCAATGAAGAGATAAATGATCTTCACAAGAAGGTAGCGGATGATATATTAATGAGTCTAACCTGGAATGAAATGATATAATTTTAGTAACTTTTGGTTCAAATAGAAATTCATGCCAAAAATTAAATAATGACATGGTCACTTTGGGATACCTATTAACTTGACAAAAACAATAACCAGAAGAAAGAACATTTATTGACTTCTATTCATGACTTGGAATAAGTATACATATGGTTTGGTTCTTATACAAAGAAAGGAAACTCACAGTAGTAAAGAATCTTCCCAAATTAATTGAACCTCAACTCCAGAAAATCTAACTAACCCATAGTTCTTTCTACTGTACCACTTTGTATCTGAAGTTGTATTTACAAGCTAAGACCATACTTTGACATCTTTGTTTGTGTGCGTTCATGCGCACACAAACACACACACATCAAGGGGTCACGGGACAATGTGAGATGCTTTCCTCTATTGCTCCCACCTTTTTGTCTTTAGGAAGTCATTCATGGGACATAGATCTCACTGGTTGTCTAGCCTGGCTGACCAGTGAACTCCAGGAACCTTCTGTTCCCCCCTCTTCAGTGCTGATGTTACAAACAAGACTGATTTGCTGGGCTTTCATACAGGTCCTGGAGAACCAAACTCAGGACTTCATGACTACAAGTCATGTGCTTTATTGACTGAGCTATCACACCACCCTATTGATAGCTTTTCTTAAAAATAAATCAATAAATTTTATACATAGTATTCAAATGTGATTTAAAAAAGATTCAAAGACTGCCAGAATCTAATTGCCAATAATACATATAAAAAGAGCCAAAGTATTTAAAAGGAGAGATTATTTATACAGATTAGAGTATGTTTCTCTATTTAAAAAATCATGAGACTGGTTTTAATAATGTAAGTATATGTCTATAAAGAGCATGTTACGGTTTCATTTTGAAAATAGTAATGTGCATATTGTTATAACACATAAGAAACTACTTTTATTTATTTGCTTGTTTGTTTGAAACAGGGCCTCAGGTCTCACTGTAAACATATTGTATATATGTATGCATATATATGCATTATAATTAAGTCAGAGCAACTTCCACACCCACCACCTCAAATATTTATTAGTTATCTGACGTAGAAATACCTAAAATCCTTTCTTCAAAGTGTCTTGAAAGATACCTACTATTAAATTCAATCACTTAAAGACTCCTCTTGTCTGTGATTCTGAGCTGTAGACAGCATGACCCCTTTCTTGTTGGAATAACAGAGGCAAGAGCTGCCTCAGCTAATGCTCATTACACGTGCTAAAGGACATGAGTAGAGTCTTTAATCAGAATTATTATTTGTTCTTCAGACAACCAGTGATTGTAAAGTTCTTAATAAATCTTAAAAGTGTCTAAGGTGATAATAAAAATAAATAAAATAAAAACCAAAGTCACTGTATTACCCTATTTGAGAAATTTAATGATAGGACAGGAACTATTCTTGTACTCTAGAGTGTGAAATTTCAGTGACAATTACTTATTATTTTTAAGCTTAATTTTTAATTCAGGTATAATATCTACCTTTTTAAAGTTTTTAGTGAGTTATAATAATGATGGAAATACAATAGTAACAGCCAAATATAAAATATATATTAGTGATTGTTTATATATAGCTTATATATATAAACCCTATGTATGACTTATATATTTATATATATATAAATATTTATGGGATATTTATATATACACATACTTCTTAGCAAGGCTTAGTGTGATTTTTTTTTGAGAGGAGAAGGAAAGACCTAAACTATTCAGTCTATTTAGCTTTTAATCAACAAGAAATGTGAAACTTTATTAACTGCATTAATATATCTATTATGTTGCTTAGGAGTAAGCTTTGGCATTCTTAAAGTTTGTTTAAAATATAATTACATCATTTCCCCTCTCCTAACCAAGCCTCCTTCCCAAATGCACAGCTTCTTCTTTTTTAACCACTGTCACTCCATATACATACAGGGAAATAAACACATAAACACAATCGGCATAGTCTGTTCAGTGTGGCCTACATGTATATACATTTTAAAGTAGCCCAGTATTAAATAACCAGTCTGTGTCTGATCCCTGGGGGGGACTAATTCTCCCTCTCTTAGCAGTTATTAATTGCATGTACCTCTTTATCTAGGGGTAGGGCCCTGGAAACTTTCACTAATTATATTGGCATGCCAATTGTTGTTGGAATTGTTTGGCTCTTGTTTAGGTAGCAATATTGTTGAGAGTGAATGGATTTCATTTTCATTTTGTACCTTTAGTAATCAAATATATTTTTCATACATTTAAAATATAAGTGGTAATTAATTCTATGTATAATGGAAGTGAAACATGATGATTGAGAGACCATAGTTTCCATTTCCACAGAAATGTGTGTTTAATATTAAGGGACATTATTTTTCCTTTGGTAATGATGAAATTTTGGGGACCCAAATTTTCCACTCTGTGTGCATTTTAAACTGTAAAGTTTTAGATGTTAAATATGTTTAGTGTCTTAGAAATAGGGTTTTTGGCCTCAACGACTAAATTCAATTCTAGTGCAAGGGAATATGAGATGTTGTGGTGTTGTACTTGTTATATTTAATGTAGCTTTGACAACGTCTGCATTATATGTTTACTCTAAAATAGATAAAATAGACTTCAGATGGGGCTTATTTTTCTCACTTTTGTGAACTGCATTGGTGAATACTAATTACAGCATTCTGATCTCTTGTAGGAGACCGCTTGTTTGTCCCAGCCACCCAGAACCGAAATAACCACACAGAAACTGTATAAATTAAATCACTGCTTGGCCCATTAGCTCTTACTTCTTATTGGCTAACTCTTACATCTTAATTTAACCCATTTCTAGTAATCTATGTATCACCATGTGGCTGTGGCTTATCAGCAAGATTCTGACTGGTGTCTGTCTCTAGCGAGGCTACATAGCTTCTCTCTGCCTCTGCCTCCTTTCTCCCAGTATTCAATTTAGTTTTCTCCACTTGGCTCTGTTCTAACCTATCAGGCCAAGCCAGTTTCTTTATTAACCAATGGTATTCACAGCATGCAGAGGGGAAACCCACATCACTGATCAGAAAAATTTAGTTCTACATCTTTATTAGGCATTTGTGGTGAAAAGCCATTAATTTGTTTACCTGCAGTCTTTTGTCTTAAAAATATCTTCAAAAATAATTATATTTATAAACAATTTAATTTACATATATTTTGGGCAACTTTAATAACTGAAACAAACAGAACTTATTGTGGCAATAATGAATGTTTCTACTATAGCTTTTAACCCTACAAATCTTAGTAACATTGTCTTTCAATAAATTATTTCCTAGTGCAAACTACCTCCAGTAGAAGAATCTATTCTGTTAGCTGAAAAGGCCCATGCAGATGGCAATGTATTTGAAACCATAAAGTATTATTTACTAAGCCAGGAACCTGAAAAGGCTCTTCCTATTGGTATTGACTTTGTCAAAGGTAAGTTTCTAATTGGTTTTAGGCCTATTTTTTCATTGATATTTTCACTTAATTGATAATCAGCCTGATAATCAAGCACTAGTCACCATACATTTCACAAGGAGAGAGATTACTGATGTAAAATACGGTGTCTCTCCTGATTTTATGGCATGGGAGTAACTAGAGACAGTGAAAGGAATAATATTTTCTCTACAAACAACAGAATTAAGATTTATCATGGAATATTATTTGTATTTTAATAAATAAAGCTTGCCTGAAGATCACAGAGTAAAGCAGTCGACTGGTCAGCCTTACAGCACAGGCAGTAGTAATACACATGTTTAATCACGGTAGCTAGACTAGTTTGCCATAGAAACCAGGTGGTGCATACCTTTAATCCCAGCCCTAGAGAGGAATATAAGATAGGAGGAGACAGTTCAGGGACAGTCTTGTTCTGAGATTCCTCGAGGCAGAATCGCCAGTTTGGACTGATGTAAAGGATAAGAGCCAGTGGCTGACTGTTTTATTTTTTTGACCTTCAGGTTGAGCCTCAATTTCTGTCGCTTGGTATTTATTATTCGTGCTACAAGGACTGAGAAGGGCTGGCTATATGATTTTTAAAAAATGAATGAATAAGACTCAATACTGTAATTTAAAATGCATTTCCTTTGGTTTTATTTTGACAGGATGTATCAGCAGCTCAGACTGGACTCTGGATACTGTTCACCCTGTGCTTGACCTACTGAGTTACATTCGTACTGAAAAATTACTCTTGCATACGTGCACTGTGTAAGTGCTTTCATTCCAGACATAAAAACAATCAGTATAATATCTTAAATGGCACTGCTGTTTTCGGTGTTCAAATCAAGAAACAGAATCAACTTAAGTGGCTGAGGTTGTAGGACAAATGATACTTTTTGTTATTACCTTTGTTGTTATGACAACAATAACAAGAGAAGACATTATTGTGAACTTGAAATGAATAGTTACTATTAACAATAGCTAGTATGTGTATACTTCATGTATGTGAACATGTGTGTAGTTTCACTTATACATACTTGTTCAAAGAAGGCTAATTGAAAGCATTTTGATGGTTGTCAGCATGGAGTTCTTAAGAAACTAAAGGTCATATTTATTCAATATCTATTGTATGTAAACCAGCATACTAAGCCTAGGAGAGAGCGATACAGCGCTAGAAAACAGAAAATGATAACATCCTCAAACTCAAGGACCACCTAGCATTTTTTTTTCATATAATAAAGTCCTCAGAGATTTCAGTATAATTTGTAAGAGAGATTTTCAATGAAACCGTCTGGGAAACTGTCAAGTTAACCTCATAACCCCATGGTAAATGAAACTGATTTTGCTGGTTCATTCCTAGGGTAGATATAATGGGCCATTAAGTTTCTAAATCTGATAATAGGAGTTACTTAGAGATAAATGACATGAAGAGAGAGGCAGGAGGGGCCTCAGCATGCAACTCAACTAAGACAATAGGGCACTTGCTTTTTTTGAGGACTCTAGTTCAGGTGCCAGCATGAAAACACAAAATTGTTAAATATATAAAATAAGCAGAGAAGAACTAAATGCTATTTAAAGATACATGTTTTAAATTATAATTTATGTCATAGCATTTATTTTGGAATAAGAATTCTGGATTAGTTTTTATCTAATGAATAAATCATTTTCTCCAATTTTACAAAATTTCCTAAATGTCTTTTTTATATAATTTCTGGTTTTTTAATTTAATTTATTTTTTATTTATGAATGCTCTGTCTGCATGTACACCTGACTGCCAGGAGAGGGCATCAGATCCCATTATAGATGGCTGTGAGCCATTGTGTGGTAGCTGGAAATTGAGCTGGATCTCTGGAAGAGCACAACTGAGCCATCTCATCAGTCCCCAACTGTGTTTTATAAGTATCATCTGTCAGAATATAAACAGATGTGTTTGAATTATGTAAGAGAGTAGTGCCCTATGCTTCAAATTGTAAAAGTTAAAAATAAATATATTCTCTTTCAGTGCTCGAAATGAATTACTCATATTATGTGGTTACATTGGTGCCTTACTGGCTATCAGGAGACAGTACCAAAGCATTGTTCCAGCTCTTTATGAGTACACAAGGTAAAAATAAAAATATTTTGTAGAGAAATCCTTTGTACTAAGGTACATAGCCTCTAAGTAGATCACAGGAAGTAAATGCATTATACTCTTCCCTTGTATTCACTTGTTCTCTTGGTGTGTGCTCTAGAATTTGTTGATGTCTGCCTATCAGGACGCTTCAAAGAGGCGTCCCAGAACTCATAAAATGGTCCAGCAATTTCATCAAAGACCTGGATCTTTCCTACTTTTTCTACTCTGAAATGTTTAGCTTCTTTCCTTCTGTGTGAGTTTCCCAAGGTTACAAGAGCCATGCTAGCCTTCTAAATGTCATGACTGCAGTCTAGGGAGAACACAGAGGTGGGAGAAGTGGATTTTAAAGGATGTCTGCAGGCCAGACTTTTTCATTTGTTTCTAGAAAGTCTCCCATCCATATTCATGCCTGCATTTCACTTCCGTCATTTCAAAACACCACTGTTACAATATAGTAAGCCACATATATTAGTTCCCAATCTCTGTGGCTGAAGAACTCAAGTAAAGGACATTTTTAAATAGCAAATATGCAAGTATTTTATATTCATAATAGAATAAAATATTCAAAATATTCATAATTTTATAACCCTGCCAGCCAACCATCTACATTCTCTAATAGCTTGCTAAACTTCAGTCACTGTGCATTAAACTTAAAACTTCCTTCATTCAAAAATAAAATCCAAGGCTGAAGCAAGGTTTTTCATTTCTAACAAGACACATCTCATTGTATGACTATGACTTGAGGAGTAAGCAAATTCACAGAGTATTTCCAGAAAATTAATTTACAAGTCCATCAACTTGCTAAATGGCATAGTGTGTAGCCTTTTGAATTTTGATGATTAGAATCTAGGGCAACACATTTTTCTGAGTACTTTTACAGAAGGTAGGAGATTGTAAGAGAAATGGAAATGTTTCTTATTCCTAATAACAAGCTAAGTGATAAGGTAGACTAAGACCATCAGGATGCTCAAAGAAAATTTGTTTAGGTGCAGGCAACAAACCCACTTTCAACCTTAAAATACAGGATCAATAGGGGGTTTCATAGACATTAAAACCATGCTGAATTTGTCCAGCTATGTGTGACTTCACTGATGACAAGGGAGGGAAAAAGAGTCTGTTAAATTAGTATTAATAATAAAAAGATGAAAGAAGGAGGTGGCGGCTCATATCTGCAATCTCATCATAGGTAGCTGAGGTCAAAGGATTCCCACTGGTTCAAAGCCAGCCTG
>JAQHUG010000201.1:494651-528714 GCA_028555095.1 Dicrostonyx torquatus
GTGTGTGTGTGTGTCCAACAATGGAATAGGTAATTTAGCCTGAGGTAATCTAGCAAGTACTCTCTGAGGATCTGATGTTTAATTTGGATTTCAGAAGGCAGTATTCTAAGTTGATTGAGAAACAGTTTCAAAGCCTGGAGAGATGTCTCAGGGGTTAAGAATTTGGTTCCCAGCACCATGTCAGGCAGCTCACAACCCCTGTTCCTCCAGCTCTAGGAGAACTGGAGTACTCAGACACCGCTGGCCTCTATGGAGAGCCAGTACTCGCATGAACGTATCCACACACAGACATATCCATCTAAATATATTTAAGACGTGAGCTTTAAGGAGTTGGTTCTACTTCTAATTAACTATGTGGCTTTGGGAAACTTACTTAAGGAGTCTTATTTATAAAATAGGAAAATAGGATAAAACTTACAAGGTTTCTGAGGATTAAATAAAGACATCAACTATATAGTCTTAGAGCAACAGAAGACACAGGTAGTACTTTGTCCTCAGTGTATATTATCATTTTTATGAGCCTGGAAATAAGTTTCATCATAGAAGAAATGGCAGTTCCACATGGAATGACCAATGTGAATAAATGGATGGAGAAATGTTTTTTAACATGTTTGTAATGCAAATAGAATCTCATCACTTTCCCCCTTTCCTCACTCCACCCCTCCCAGCCATCCTCCCTTGCTCTGCTCCCATATCTGCCCTCTTAATTTAATATCCTCTTTTTCTTTGTTATTGTTATATACACATATCTATATGTATGTGTATGCACACACACACACACAGACACACACACAAAGTAAAAATTTCCCCTACTGCTAGCTCAACCAACTTTCTACTGTTCATTGGATTAAGTTAATGTAAATAAATTCAGGGAATATAGGCACACGTGCACGCGTGCGCGCGCACACACACACACACACACACACACACTGCTGAGTCTGTTTTGCTTGGTGGTGTATCTATAATTTGAAAACTGGCCAATCTGCATTGGACAACCAACAAGGGGCTCACCCCTGGTAGAAGCTAACTCTCCTTCTCTCAATGTTCACAAGTTTCCTGTGGTTCTTTGTCTAAGTGTGGGACCTCATGAAATTTTCACCCTTTCATGTTACCATGCCGCTGAATGTTTCCTCAGGAAAGTGTTTATGCATGAAGACTAACCCAAGACTCACTTGCTATGTCTCACAGAGGTAAATGAGCTAAGCCACTAGGGTTTAATTCTGGAGTCTTACTCTGACACTAGAATTTTACTTCTGTAATGTGTCTGGTGTTAAGTACATGTATCTCTGTTACGACATACTCTCTGTACTTCTGAACTGGGATTCTGGAGTCTGACTACTCATTCGCTAAACATTTGGTAAACTCTGACAGCAAAGGAGACAGATGAGCCCAGGAGACTAGGGGAAGAAAGGCAGGATTTGTTGTTCCTAGTTTGCTTGTTATTCATTTCCATGTTACCATAACAACAAGACCTCCCCTGGCACTGGCAGTTGGTTCTAGCATCTAATCCAATGTTTCTTTCTTTGTTTTCTTTTTGTTTTTTCCATCTTGTCTGTATTTTCATGTTCTTGCAGGGGTAGATTTTTGCAGCCACCCACAAGTTGTCCTCCTTAGAAGTCTGAGACCCAGATTTTCTCCTGGGATGGTCCTCTGGAGCTCTTGAAATGAAGCACTAGCTGTGGGCATCTTCTGCTCACAAGTTTATAGAGCTTTGCCTCCAAATCCCAGTTGTTTATAACCTCAGCGTCTGCAATGGGGTTGATTATTGCCACCAGAAGCATCGGTGGCGGTAGCAATTTGATGTTCCTGTTTTAGTTGCTCCGTATCTGAGCATCTATTTAACAAGTTCCTTACATTAAGTTCTCAGTGATGGGTACCCAGAGCAACTTCTCTTTTCTGACAGGATGCTGACTGATAACTGAAGAAAATATTTCCCCTACTGCTACCTCACCCACCTCTTACTTAGGCAATGTAAGGAACTAACTGCTTCTTGTTCAGTGGGTTCAGTTTTTGTAGTACTGTCAATGTAGGGGTAGTGTGACTGCCTGTGAGATGTTAAGACCCCACAGATCTCTGCTCATCTTAGAAGCAGAGAGCAAATATCTTGAATTTGGCCAAGAAGTAGGGTATTATTATTGAACCCCTTCCAAGTTTTATTTTGAACCACTAAAAATAGTTTACTTGCCTATTACAATGAAGTTTAGAGGCAATGCTGTCAAGAACTGTGAAAGGTATGAGGGTTTTGTTTCTGTTGAGGGAGTTTTTGTTTGCTTTCTATTTTCTGTAGAGACCATCTGAAGAGAGTTACCCTATCCATTTCATGGATCCTGTGGAAGACTCCAGACTCTGGGAACAGAATTAAACAATTTGATTTATCAGCATAGGAAGCACATTTCAGGCCACACTGCTCTTGTCTTTCACAGCTCACATGATAACCAAAAACAGTGCAAACGGAAAGTTTGAACTTAAAGTGGGCACATCATAGCCAGGGATGACTGACTTTGGGAAACCCCAGTCTTAAAGAATGGTCTACAAGAACACCCACTGAATATTTGCTCTCGACTAGAGAGAATCATAACCGAGTGAACTTCTGCTCTGCCTGTGCACATAA
Organism: Dicrostonyx torquatus; assembly: GCA_028555095.1. Taxonomy (NCBI): domain Eukaryota; kingdom Metazoa; phylum Chordata; class Mammalia; order Rodentia; family Cricetidae; genus Dicrostonyx; species Dicrostonyx torquatus. The sequence continues at coordinate 497,263 of JAQHUG010000201.1, forward strand.
ATTTTCTCACTTGTCTTCTAATTTGCTCACTATAAAAACATCTTCAGAAGGATTATCTGATCACAGCATCTATGAAATACACAGACACAACAACAGATGTGGATGGCAAAGGGGACTGCTGTAGCATTTCTATTCTCTGCTCCTCAGCATCCACAGGCTACAACACTATGCCATCTATCTGTTTGAAGATGTTCCTTCTAATATTAGAATAAACTTGTTTAAAAATTTATAAGATTCAATCCTTCACTTAAATAGTTTGATCCCTCAAATGATATTATTAATTTGAATTATTTTGAAATTAATATGTCTAGAAGCTCTTTGTTGTTTGGTACTCACAGTTTGAGTTACTGTCTCTAAACCAGGCTTAATATATTCCAGAAGCATCAATTACAATAACATGCTGATAATTCATTCCTGCCTTTATCTACATAAATGAAATGGTGGATAACATTGCCTAATGGCAAGTTGTGATCTAGCTGCCCTCACTCCTCCTGACCAACAGCAGAACTTCCTTGAGGTCTGTAATTGACAAGGATGCTTGTGTTCTTTCTGGCCGGTGGTTTTCCAGAGAAGCAGTAGAGGTATAAAAGGCTTTAGCTGGGACAAAATACAGGTTGCTGTTCTTCCACCTGAAAAGAAGCCTCCGTGTCTCAATCCCAGCACCCCCCTCCAGTCTTGGCATCCAGGCTGCCATGGCTGCGGAAAGTGGAGGTTCCACTGAGATCTGGAAAGTGGGGATTTGTGAACGGGTTTGCTCTGTCTTCTGGCTAAATCGAGGAGCGTTTTGGAGAAGGTAATGTGTTTTTTATTTCATCCCAAGAGATACTCTGAGGGATACCCTCCAAAAGACTAGCAAGTATAAAGAAGAGGCGGGAGGGTGAATTGAAGGCCTCAAAAAGTAACTGAAACTCTTAAAGCAACAAGGCATGGAAGTAACAAGGAAGACAGCCGAAGATGTCGAACAAACAATAGCTCAAGTTAGCCCCTGGTTTATTACGGGAGGGGTTTTAAATTTCCAGACTTGGAACAACCGAAGTCACATTAAAAGGAGTATGTGTTTCTTCATCCCCAGAGATGCTCTGAGGGATGCCCTCTGGAAGACTGGCCAGTAGGGAAGTAATAAAGAGGAGGCAGGAGGGTGAATTGAGGGCCTCAAAAAGATAGAATGTGTACAGATGTATGTTATTGTGTTGATTGTGTTGTCTTTTGTGTTCTGGACTGGAGAAAGACATTTGATTCTGGGAATTGCTAAGAAAGGTATTTTGACTTTAAAATACGGGCCTAAGGATTTGATGCTTTGGAAAAGAGGTTCTGCTTTTGTCTCCACAGAGGATGAGAACCTGTGGATTCATTGCAAATTTATGTGGTTTGAATCACCAAGGCCCCCTGAAATGTTGATGTGAAATACCCCCAAGAATGTAGCACCCCCACTCAGCAGTAAGTAGCCAGACAGGTTGACAACGCCCCTTCCTTCTAGTGTCAAAACAAAAGAAGCAGGATATAGAATGAATTCATCTGCTTCCTTGATCATTGACCCTGTTTCAACGACTGAAGCGAAGGGATTCACTTATCAAGAGAGTGACCCAGTCACTTAAAGTGTAGACCCTAAGGAGTTAGGGAGCCCTGGTATCCACTCTTCTGGGACAGTTATCACAGAACTCACTAACTCTATGAATGTAACTCATGACTTCATCACTGAGGCATAAGATCTATTTTCTTCAGTCTGCTATTTTGACAGTCTTTGAACTAGCAGAAGAGTACAGTAACATCTGGAAGCATTGACATCAGACCTTGTGAAACATCTCTTGAGAAGGTCTATAAATATCCCTCACAGGTGTTGAATCTCCCACATCTGTTGTGAGGGCAGGACTAACTGTCAGTCCCTGTATATGTGAAAGCAAATTTGAACTCTCTGTATAGAGGAGAAAAGACTGGTCATTACAACAGCAAGTGTATAACTCATCTTTATTTCAAAAAGCATATTAGTTGCTCTAAAATTTTTGTCAATATTAAAAATACAGAGATAACCAATGGTAGTAGTGAAATTACAGTTAGCCCATTTTTTGAAGAATACAGATTCTTCAAAATGTAACAGAGTATGAAATTTATAATTGAATTAAAAATTTAGTAAAAGTATGCAATTTTTCTGCTCTACAATAAAAAAAACATAAAATGAATAAATTCTCATAGTCTCCTAAGTCAAAAAGGTATACTAAGATTGCTAAGATATATAGATATTTTAAACATATTATAGTTCAAAAGACCATAAAAATTCATAAACATTACTAGTGAGTATTCTTCAGTGAAACTCTGTTGAGATTTCACTGCTTCCCTAGGTGAACTATACTTGCCTTCACCCATACCAATCTATATTATACAAAGAAAATGAAATATAAAGTTTTGATTTTCAAAGAATGTAAAATTATTTACTGTGTTATCGATACTGTATGAAATTCTGCAGCAACGTTGGTAGCTGGAGCTGGGAGATAAGATGCAACCTTTGTCTTCCTATGTAGTTGCGGATACAGAGTCGACAGAGTTGGCAAAGAGAACTTGGGGTTGCTACAAAAAGACACGACATATTTATTAAAAAATGAACTTTTTATATGTAATAAGCTATATTAAATAAAAGCATAAAACAGTCAATTAATTTGGCTAATGGCAAACGTTTTTCATTATTTATACTGCCTTTATTTGTGATATCTTAAGATATGTCTCATTATTGAATGTACCATACATGTTCTTTAAATCGCTATAGTCTTCAAATTGCTGGAGAGGTGGCTCAGTAGTTAAGAGGACTTGAGTTCACTTCCCAGCATCCACAATATGCAATGGCTGAAAAAATCCTTAACTCCAACTCCAGGGGATCTGGTACCCTCTTCTGGCTTTTGCAGGCACCAGGCATGCAGTGCACTTACATGCAAGCTGGCAAAACACTCACACATACAAAATACAAATACATAATAACATACATAATTATCTTGTAGATTATTAAAATTATTGCTTCACAGAATTTTCAGAACAAATTCTTATCTTTAAAGGAGATCTAACTCAAGAACCAAGATACAGATCACGAAGGCAAATTTTTAAATTAAAATTACATTCTGAACTAACCTTTATAAAAGTCTTAAAGGTAAAAAAAACAAAATCAAAAACAAAACAAAAAAAACAAACCTCTTTCCTTGTTATGCATCTACTGCACACTAGAGAACATGCACTATGCCTTATAAAATGGGGCATGAATGGGTTGGGGATAGAGCTCAGTTGCAGACTGGTTGCCTAGAATACATGGAGTTCCAGTTTGACCCACAGCACTACATGAACTAGGCTTGGTGGCACATACCTATAATCCTAGCACTTGAGAGGCACAGGCAGAGAATTAATCTTCAGGGTCATCTTAGCTATCTGGTGAGTTCAAGGCCAGCATAGGATATAGGAAACCGTGCCAAAAACAACAAGAAAACCCCAAAAAGTTACAGGGGAGCCAGAGGGGATCTGGCAGATTTAGCTGCTTGGAAATGTGACTCATTGGTAGAGAACGGGTCTAGTATGTGCTGGTGTGCTTTGTGCTAGGTCTAAGGCTCAATTACCCAGTTCTCAGGTTTGTTGTTAGTGTTTGAACGTGAACAGAGATCTGCCTGTCTCTACCTCCCTAGTGCTGGGAGTAAAGGCGTATGCCACCATGCCATATGCTCAAATATTTTTATAAATAGTGCATGTAAATAGATATTGTATCAGAAAATAGCATAGTATTCATTGTTGAAACAAGTTCAACATATTTTACTAAAGGAAATTAAAAGTTTAGATTCAATAAAAATGTTAAAATCGTCACATTTTCCTTACATAGAGCCCAAGTTGAATTCTTTGGTTCTCACAACAAACACTTGAAATTTATGTCATTTTTACTTCAGATGGTAACAAGACACTTTCTCTTTCGTCTGTTTGCGGAGAAGTAGATGTTTGCACTTATAAACACTCCCATGCATTCTCCCTACCTTCATGTTGAAGAAGTAGTCTCTCTACGGCACTGTTAGATGTAGCCATGTCAACCGGCCGCAGAAGTTCTGCGTTCTTGGCATTGATGTCTGCTCCAAACTCTAGCAGTAAGTTCACAATTTCCGTACTGGGTTGCTGAGCAGCAGCATGGAGTGGAGTGTCCCAGTACTTGCCTTTGTGGACATCAGCACCTGTATGGAAGTAGACAGGAATGATTTTTGATAAGCAATTATTACATGAGTAGTTACCTTTGCAGGTAAAAGTGAGGAAGACAACTTGGGGAAGGGTACATAAAGGATATTTACTGGTGATGAGCTGTTATATAAAATCTTAAATTTGCTAACTCTCGATAAGGAGGTATACACATTTGTTATATTATTTTCAAATGCTTTTCTGGGTATTTATTACTGACATCTGAAAATATGTCAGAAGAAAGAGTCTTTTAATTTTGAAAGGTTCTTATTTAATTATTATTATTATTATTATTATCGTGTGTGTGTGCATGCGCATGCGTGCATCGCATGCCCACATACACACTTGAGATATATGTGTAGGTCTGTATATAGTGTGCATGCTTTGGTCACAGGACAGCTTCAAGGAGTCAGTTCTCTCCTTCCATCTTCACATGATCTCCAGGGATTAAATTCAGAACATCAGACTTGCAAGCCAAGTCTCCTTGCCCACTGAGCCATCTCACCAGCCTAAAAGCATTGTTAAGTTTGCAATACATACTTTTATCATAATAGCTCTTAAAGTTATTTGGAATAATATTGTTTTCATTTAGGGCAAGGAAACTTGTTGGTTTCTTTGAAAACTCATGGTTATCAATATGCGAATCATTTAGGTAAAATGTATATAAATTAACCTGCCAATTTTCACTTGTGTAATTACAGTTAGTAAACATATAAAGACAAAAAGCTTCTGTAGTGGAAAAACATTTCAATGATATCTGCGTAAAACCTCAAACTTTTGAAAATATTCTCATTGGAAAACATAAGCCTCTATCTACTGCTTGGTTATTCATTTTAGCCCAAGTCTGGCACACAAGGGTCATTCAGTGACTGTAGGTGATATCTAATGCTGTAAAAGTTTAGTGATACCATTGTCTAGTATATAAATGGTAGAAATCAAGAAATATCTACTAACAGAAGTCATACGTGCTTTCTGAGTCAGCCTTCTGATAGTTTGTGAAATTACCCATACCCTCAAGAATCAGTTCACATTAAGTTTCTTCATAGCTCTCTTGTGCTTTCATCTTTCAGTAGAAATAATTGTTTTCTGTATTTTTAAACAAATATGAAATATCTAGTCGAGAAATGTCCGTTGGACAAATTTCATAAAGAAATCACAAACTTCATTGGGATTATCAACTTTATGAGAGGAAGGGAGCCTGAAAATAGCAACCAGTCAACGATTGCTAACAATAATTTCCAATGTTCTTTAACATGCATTAAAGTGGTGAAAAAAATCTCAAAAACTGAAGATGGGTGATAAAACATATATTGTATTGGTTATAACAAATGTATGATCAATTTATCTAGGAAATAATTTATCAATATTAACAAAATTCATGTTTACAATTCTATGTGCAATGTGAATAAAATAGGGGGTGTGACATCCTGCTCATAAGACATTGTTGCTAAAGTTATATGTCTGAATATACCAGAAGTAAATAGTATATTTTAGTCACAAACAAAATAAACAGCACAAAACTCTAGTGTCTCATTCATGTATATCCTAAGTAGCTACCACACGATAGGGAAAATGATGATGGAGGTGGGGTACAGGGCACAAACCATCTCCAAAGAGTTTCCAGCTCTAATGTGGGAGAGACCACCAAATTCTGAATGGGTTAGGATTGTTTCTCATGGAGCAAAAGCTGAGCTTTGAGGAACTTATTGGCGAAAGCAGTAAGCTTTTTCAAGCAACAGGACAGAAAGTCCAAAGTCTGGGACAGTCTATGGGTTTTTCTATAGTGGGCAATAAGGTTATCCAAGTACTCAGAGTCCCTAAGTTTTTATAGGGTTTGTTTACATATGTAGCAACATTATATTCAGTTTGGAGAAACTTATTTTTATGACTGATTACAAAGAAAGGCTCAAGTTGTAAACAAATGGTGTATCGATGACTCAGATGCAGCACAGAGAGAGTGTATACTCATCTATTAGCCTTGAAGTAGTCTCATCAAATGTGTTTCTTTGTTTGTTTATTTGTTTTTGTTTTTTCGAGACAGGGTTTCTCTGTAGCTTTGGAGCCTGTCCTGGAACTAGCTCATGTAGATCAGACTGGCCTCGAACTCACAGAGATTCGCCTGCCTCTGCCTCCCGAGTGCTGGGATTAAAGGCGTGCGTTACCACCGCCCGGCTTTTAAATGTGTTTCTTTAATAGATTATATATGCAAAAGTGGTAATGTTTATAATAAGAACATTTTCACAATGAGATAAAACTTTTAAAAGAAGAATAGTTAGATAAACAATGAATATCTACAAGCATGGAGAGAATGGAAAAGTACCAGCATAAAGAAGCTTCCAGACGCAGTGGAACTGCTGTGACATACAAGCTACATAAAGAGGAGTTCCCAGGTGAGGAATGTCTTGGTCAACATCTATGCCCCAGGCTATCAGAATGTCGAGACATTCATGGTGCCCTGCCAACACAAGAAAAGACAGCTTTACTTTTTGTTAATGTTCTCTCTTGAACTTGTACCTCAGCTCATGTTTTCCACAGAAGTATAATTCATTGGAAGACAAATAGGAGTATGCACACCTGGGGATGGTTTCCCTTTTTAACTTCCCCCGTAACTAACCTTTACTCGCAGCCTCGTGTGTTGGAGATGGAAAACAGGACTCTAGTTGGGCTTTGGCACCATATTCCAAAAGAAGTTCTGCACAGCTTGCACTGCCTTGTGAGCATGCGTTGAACAAGGGAGTCACACCGTCTATCGTGATTGCATTTGCCTAAACAGAACCCGAAATCGGAGAATGAGATGATTCATAAATCATGCAGGACTAAGGAACTTGTTGATGCATTGCTCAAAGCTACATGACTTGCTAATTGGGAAGTGTGCACTGTAAATATGGCAATGTGTATTTACTTCATACACATCAATGAGACAAGCTTTAAACCTTCAGGAGATAAGTAGAAGCATGAGGTGGGAGAACAGTCACAGGAATGGGCACCCTGATATTGTTCATTGAAAAGTCAATATTCAAATATAGAACTCACACAAAATCAACAAGTCAAAAAAGGAAGAAGCAAGTAATAGCGAAGGAAATGACAGGGCCACTTTACTAGTGGATATTACAATGTGGTATTGATTCTGTTCTGAGGTTTATACGTATCTGTGTACTTATGTATGTATGTGTGTATTTTGAGAGGATCTCTGATTTCTCCACCTTACTATATAACTCCTCATTACCCTGCCTCCAAAGATCCAGGAATAAAAGTATGCACCATAGCTATTATTTCTGAGAATGTTTCTGGTAACTTGTTCAGAAAATACGCAAAGATGCAAGATGCAGATGGTCATCTGTTGTTATTTTGATTCACGAAAACAGAAACTCTAAAGATCATCAATGCACTACTCTACACAGTGACTGGGATTCCTCTGCAGGTCTCTGGAGAAGGCTGAGTCAGTCCTAGGGCATTGTTTAGATTGTTGTGTCTTCAATACTTACTGCTAAGAAAGAAGGAAAGGAAAATAAAATGAGAACTTTTGCTCTTTTGGTCCGTAGATGTGAAGTTTTTAACTTCATGTTAGTACTTACATTAGCTCCAGCTTCCAGAAGAGTCCTTGCACATGCCACATGATCTCCCAGGCAGGCCTCATGGAGGGGGGTGACATGGTCTATGGTTACTGCATTTACATTATAACCCTACAGTGAGACAAGAAGGTATCCAATGTCATCCCGCCATCCTTGTAAATGTCACGGAGATTGTTTAAAGGTGAAAGACTCTGACCAGTGTAGCAGCAGTGTCAGTTGTTGAAAGTCTTTAGCCCCCTCTTCCAGCTATGCACAGCTATGTTAAGTCACTATACCATCATCTGACCATGTTCTGGAGCTCTTTAATTTCAGTTAGTCATTATTCTGTCTTCAAGTCTACATTTCAAAGCTTTTCTATATGTAGTGCTTGTCTTTCCGTGCCAACTGTCTACTTAATACCCTGTACCTCATTTTTACTTATGGTTCTGTCCTGGAGCTTTTAAGAGGGATAAACTAACTGGCTGAAGTAGACCACCTTGGTTCACGATGAGTTTATGGTTATATTCCTGCCGTTTCTTGTCAGTCTTCTCTGCTTGTTCCGTGTGGAAATATAACAAACTGTGTGGCCAGCTGTCGCCTCACTCCTGCCGGAGCCCCAGCTAGCCAGTCTTCCCTATGCGATAGCGTGAGTCCGAGCAAACTTTCTTCCCAGTGGCTTCTTGTAGGACAGTTGGTCTCAGTAAATGAGAAGAGTTACTACTATAAATCAGTTATTCTGTGTTGCCTAGCAACAGTGAATACATGTGCTGGAATATCATACTATACTCAATAAATATGCATAATTATTAAGTGTTAGTAAAATTTAGAATGTATGAGATGGAAAAGTTAGCTACACTGGTTTGGTCATTATACATTATATATACATTTTACTACACTGTGTCTCTAAACATGTAATCATTGTAATGTGTCCCATTCACAACATAATTGAGGCTTCAGAACACTGCCATTATTATAGCACCACCACCTAATAATGCTAAGTATTTTGCTAATAGATTCTGGCACATTTTCTTTAAAGTTCATTTTCTTAAGATCTTTGGTGGGACATTGGTTCATATTTTTATTTTATAGCATTAAAGACTTTTTATAAAATCATAAAATCAATGGTTAATCCAAACTGGAAAAATAAACGTTTGTAAATTGATTTATGAATGTGTCATGAAATAGCTATCCATTTAATAGATATGATTGAGTTATACAGTAAGGTTGAGCCTGAAAATTATATTTGTGTTTAAAGCATGACTCACAATAATCATAATTTGAATAAATATTTTGAATTCTAAATTTAGGGTGGTCATGAGAGTTAAATAGGATATTTTATGACAATTATTGCTGTTCCCAGTGAGTGGAAAATAAGAGATTTCATTTAATTCTCTAGGTTAATAAGCATTGTGCTCTAATTAAGCTTATAATAACAGACTAAATCATACAAACTTATTAGGATGTAAGATTCTTTGCCTTCTGGAGATCATTCATAATTCATTGTTTATTACTGATAATTTTACTAAGAACTTTATATGACGTTTCAAGGCCAGATCGTAGCATAGAGAGTCATAAACTGTCCCAAGGGAACACACGAAAGCACAGGCATAAACAGTCACAGTGTGTCTTTGTTACTAGAAAGTCGAATTTTAACAGCCCTGTCCTTATAATTTTCAAGATTTCAAGTTCCTAGTAAACAGTCTGGTTTGAGGAGATGTGGCTGCATCCTAGTGTGACCCGATAATGGAAGCATGTGAGAGGGTTCTGCAGGAGCCTCTCCCTTTTCAGGGTTGGCATCATCTGTGGGGAGGAGACACATTGAGAAACACTGGGACTGCCATCCTCTGAAAGCAGTATGTGACCCTCTCCAGGGGATTATCCTTTGAAACCACTGACCTTTTTACACAGGTCCTCCCTCCACCATGAAGTGATGAGTAAAACAGTCACATGGCTGTCACAGGACTGGACACTCCAAGGGAACACCTTGGACACATCTTCATGTTACAGGTGAGAAACTGAAATGGGTAGGCTGTGGCTGCGTCAAGTGTCAAGTGTTGTTCCAACTATGTTGTTAGAAACCTTCCTTTCTCATAACCATCTGAGAAATTCCCTTCTCTGTGACACTGGGAATCACTAACGCCCTGAGTATACATTACAGTCAGACTGGAAGATGATAATATGTAGTGCACTGACTCAAGCATAGCCACGTTCTGTTTGCAGGAAGAATCTATGCTTTTCGTTCTCTCCCTGCTCCCTCTGATGAAGTAAGCAGGTATAGGACTAGCATTCTACTGACTTCACAGGCAGTTCACCATGATATTTCATAAATTACCACAATGTAAAATATGCTGTTTAAACATCTGGTCTGGCTACCCCTTTGGAGACATATGACTGAACCAAGTCTATAGTTAGCTATACATACTACATAAAAATACACATGTTTAGAATGCTTAATAAATAACACATAAATGCAATAACTAATTTCTAAATATCCATATTAGTGTTCAACTATACTACAAGAGAAATTTGAAATAGGAAGACATAGCACTATAATAAAATACTCAGGAAAGAATTTCAAATGTAAAACAGAAACTAATGTCTTATCTGATACAAGTTATAAAGAAGGATCAGTAGTAACATTTAAGAAAGTTTATTACTTTCAAATGGATTTACTTTGACAGTGTTCTGTGCTCATGGGAAGGGAACTTATTTTGAAGTATAATGTAATAGTTTACTTGTGATAATAGGGTCCTCAGAGCAAGAAGTCGCCCTTGACTTGCAGCTTCATGCAGTGGTGATCGATCTGCCCAGGAGCCTGCCAAAAAGAATGACAAGATCCTGTGGGTCAACATAAACTCCATTAGGTTCAAAGTAGATTATAAACATCCAGCATTTAACAAAGTGACCCAGTTACTGATCCCATAGTTTAGGAAACTTGATCCTTAGCTGAAGTATCCTGCTAGTGAGTTTGTAAACCCAGAGGGCTGTATTTACTCTAGAATTGACTTATATCAAACTTAGAGTATCTACTGAGTTATCAACCAAAAAGAATAGGACACACAAAAGACCCAAAGTTTGGACTACACGCTTTTTCATATATAAGCAGAAATGATGCACTTATTGAATTTTTAGTAGCGCTAGCAGCCAAACCCATGGCTTCACACTTTGAGCCTGCCGTATTACCTCTCCTAACCCCAGGCTTCAGATTCTCCCGGTCCTGATGTGTATGAGCTTCACCTTGTTGCTAAAAAGGTTATGTAGGTGAGCCCCAAGTCTGAGTCATGGCATAGCCTAGACAGATCCCAGAAAGGTGTTATCAAAGGGGACACACAGTCAACTATTTTGGAAATGGTGCTAATATTGTCAAAGGCTCACTGGTAGATTACACATTCTCTGTGTATTAGATATGGGTATACCAGGGCACTTATAGTCCAACCTAGGTGCGATACCCCTCAATTTCTTCTTCTTGGGTGTCTCTTATACCCCGCCCATTAGGAAAAGAGGTCTTCTTGCATGAACTCTCCTATCCTTTTCTTGCAAGAGACACATCAACTGCTCCTATCTCTTTCTCCTTGTGGTCAGTCAAGCAGTTAGAAAGTATGCTGGTCTGGTTCACCATGATTCCTGCAGTTAAAAGAGCCCCAGTCTTGTCTCTATTGGTTTAATTTCCTGGATATTAAAGATAATAATATAGGATTTAAGGTGATTAAATAAGGTAGCTATCCATGCCAGAAAATACTTATTTAAATAAAATTTAAGAAACAAAACCCAAACTGACTAAAAATATTCATAAAATAGTATAATTATGAATACTAATATCTATCTTCCATCTAATCCTCTTCCCTTGTTAATTCATAGAATAGAATACACACATTTTAAGGCTAGTGATTAATTTTACTTCATAAATTGATATAATCAGTTGGATATTAGTCAACAATGCAAGTTTTAAAAAATTCCTATCTAAACTTTATTTATATAATGAAATTATTAGTGATGTAAATACAGAAGAATGCTGTATTTTAGAAATGACTTCATTATTTCCACAGTTTAGAAAATTCAAAAGCCCTCTTGATTCTACCTGTGAATCAATATCATAATTTTTCCACAAACTGATCAGAACCCTGTAAATGACACCTAAATAATTCCACTGAATACAGTCTGGATACATGTGAAAGGAAAAATAAGTAAGCACATGAGCCTGACACAGAGTGTTGAGGTCAGTGGCCATGCAGCTGAATCTTTACATCTAATGGCATAAGAGTATTTTATTGAAAATGGAAATACTAAGGTAGAGGGGGCAAGAGTGCCTTTTTTCTTTCCTGTCTACCTGCAAATCATAGTGGTCATAGTTAATATTAAAGAGGTGCACAATATGTATAACACTAGTCTAAGCCCTTTGCCTGCTGTCTAAACGCTTTACCTGTGTGAGCACCCACATACACGCAAATGAACGCACACCCAGACACATACACCTTTCACAAAAAGAAAGAAATGGCTGGTGAGGTGCCTATCAGGATAAGAGTGCTTTTTCAGCTTGAGCTGGATTTCTGGAACCCAAATGATTGAAGAGGACAACCAACTCCCTCCAACTGTCATCTGTCCTCCATAACGTGTGCTGTGACCAAGAGTCCAGGGTGAAATGTGATGCCTAACAAATCATCCACATCGGTTTATTCTGTCGCTGAAAATTTAACGTGAAATGAAATGGCTGAGCACTTCAAATGTAGATCAGTTCTTACTCTGAATATTCAAGCAAGAAAATGTGAAAATTATCTTACCATTCAAAATAGATTGCCATTACACTCAGTTTCATGAACAGAGAGGTAGGGAATCACTGAGTCTCAAATAATCAATGCTTGGATATATGATTGAATTCAGTCATAATATTTACAATGTCAGGTATTTAGTTCTTATCTAATGATGTAATAAAATTCAGCATTTTTTATTTTTTCTAACAACAGACATTAAATAATGTGATTCTACTTCATTATGACTACACATTTTCCAACTGTTGCTATGTAAGACTACTGAATGTTAAGACTGACAAAGGCCTAGAAAAATGATTTTTGAAGTTTATTTTAGGCCCAGACCTTCCCAGCATTGTGAAGGCCTTTAAGAATCAACAAAGCTAACTTTTTCTTTATGAGTTCATCAATTAATTAATCAACAAATGAATCAATTTATTAAAGAAATTATCTATAAATATTCACATCACCTTATACAAAAATTATTTGTTTTAAATTGCACTTGAATAGCTCCCAATCAACCTCACATTACTTGCTTCCTCTAATTTCTGAAGAGAATTTCTATTATTAATCTTGGTAACATGAGACTCAAAGAATATTAGATGATATTCTAAGTTCTGTTTCAAAATGTCTTCACCCAATCCTGTTTTTTTCTGTCAGTATCAGAAATTTAGTAACTACAAATATCTATTCAGCTATATTCAATGTTAAACATCATACTTCCCCATATGGACATGCTTTATATTATTTTTGTATATGTTTTCCAAGATCAAACAAGCTAAAAATATCTTAATATACAATTATTTTGTAATAGTTCTAATTTTTACACTTTGTGTATCTAGGATAAAGGGGGAAAAGTCCTTACCTGAAAAATGTTCAGCCTAACTCATCCAGATAATTTATCAGTATGGTATTTATTTATTTATTTATTTATTTATTTATTTTACAAAATGTAACTTTCATCATGCTAAACAAACTCATACTGCTACGGTCGGTCTGTGGAGCTATGCAGGGGTGACTATCTATATTTAGAAATAGCACTAGTCCCAGACATCTGGTTTATTATTACAGGGTAGGAGCCTGCTCTTAAATATCACATTGCAAGAGCAAAAAGATTCACGATTTTATATCTATATTTATATATACACAGTTTCATAAAGATCTATACCATACCCAAGTCACCATCTCCCCATGGTACTTCAAGCCAGCCACTGCAGAGGTAAATTCGACTCATCTTTTTTTAGCAGCATGAGAAAAAAAATCCCTTGTCATTTACTGGCTGTGCTCGGCCATTTTAAGGAGCTGAAAGCTCCGTGTAATATGATGACTTGTTTAGTACATCTGAATTATCTTCAAAATTTTATTTTTCTCGCCGATTGCCCTCTTTGAGAAATAGTAACCCTAAAATTATTTTTATCCTTAGGACCACGGATCCTGTCATGAAAGAAAAGCATTTTACTTTTACTTCTGTCCCTGGCTATGGTGACATCATGTTGTTATTTAGATAGTCTTTGCCTGTTCCAATTCTTAGCCCCATCAATATCATGACAACTGGACTCACTGAAGAGCTGACACAGCAATGCTGTGGAGGACTTGGGTGTTTGGGTACTCTAGCTTCCTTTAAAAAATATTTTCCCAAATATCAACTGAATCACACTTATCTCAAACAAGAAATTATAATCAGGTGAGAAAACAGTAACATTTTTCATGGAGCCCTTTCATTTTGATGGGAAACATTGAGGCATTTTATAGCTCCCTTAGCCGCCTTCTTGGCAATGGATGCAGATTCACTATGAATCGAAGGCAACTTAATTTTGAGCTGTAACTGACAAGAATCCTTTGTAAAGCTCTGTAACGTGGGAACTTAAAGACATGTAAACTCCAGGCCCAAGAGCATTTTGGTCCCTCTCTCACAAGTTTACAAATAAGTCACCAGGCATGTAATGAGCTATGTTGTGGATGCAAACAACAGATTAACAGAAATTCTTGAGGACATGCTTAGTAAGATGGAAATAATGTGCCGTCAAAACTAGTGTCTTCAAGAACAGAAACTGACCTTGTCTTTCTATTCCTATCACCACTAAGAAAATTTTCTTATATTAGCACAGCCATAGGTGGACTCTCCATCGTTATAGAAGAATATACTGAATTACATGGAGATGTAACTTATTCTAATTAGTTTTTATTGTTCACTATGAGCCATTCACTATCTCGTAAGATAGCCTCTGCTTATGAGGCTGGACAGAAATAGAAAAGCGAAGTGAACATGACAAACAAAATGCATGCCACAGCTTATCTTAAGGAACTGAATAAAGTTTGCAGTGTCTTCACTGATCAGTTTATTCTAAATGTATCCCAAGTCAAGAGAAATGAATTTGAATATAAGAATTTGAATACTTTTTTTTTCCAAAAGAAGGCTTTAGGTTGAGGCAAATAATCTAATCATATCAATTTGCCCCTATAGACCAATGATGCTGCCAGGAGAAATTCTTGATTTCAAAATCAAGCCTACATACATAACAACCTATGGGACCTTTGGAAGTCAGCACCTGAAAACACTGTTTTCTTAATGGCAAATATGAAGGTAATTTCACCTCCTCATGGGATTGAAGTCAGTATTGATAAAGTACATAGCTTAATGCTATAATTGTTTGAATAAAACTTCCGTAAATTTAATATTTTCATGTTTCTTCCCAATAACTTTTAGGTGCATATAATTTTTAAAAAGATAAGTTCAAGTGTTTTCCCAGTTTCTGAAATCTTTCACAGAAAAAAAAATGACCATATATGCAATGAAAAATTTCACAGGAAACAGTTAACATTCAGCAGTTGAGTTTATTAGAATCAAAGAAATTTAAGTAATTAACTCAACCATCTTCAGGTCAGTTTATCTTTAGACATAAGTACAAATCATCATAGATCCTACTTGCTTCTTCCTAGCTGTCTGATCAGCGTTGGAATTGATAGACATTACTGATCATTTTTTTATGATTTTTTATTATCATATCATGCAAAACCAATGAAATGAAATAGTGAATTTCATTTGAAAACCAAACAGTAATGTTATACTTTGATCTTCTTATTAAAATTTTTTCACACAATATATTTTGATCATAGTCTTTCCCCTCCTCCAGTCTCCCAACTCTTCCCAGATGCTTCCCACCTACCCACTCACTCCTCTGAAGACAAAAAGAAAAAAAAAACAAAGAAAAAGCCCAAAAAACGCAAAAAAGAAAAGTCAAAATACAAACAAACTAATAATATTAGTATGACAAAAAATGCCAAAGCCAAAAGTGCATCTAGAAACCGTGTGCCTATTTGAGGGCTGGAAAGACAGTGCTGTGGCTAAGCGCATTGGTTCTTGCAGAAGACAGGGTTTGGTTCCCAACACCCACATGACGGTTCACAGGCTTCCATAACTGTAGCTCCAGAATATAAAACCCCCTCTTCTGACTCCACTGTTACCAGACAAGCACATGTTACACATACATGCATGCATGAAAAACTCTCACCAACCATGCACATAAGATGCATGCTAAAAAATTATTTAATGTTATACTTTGACATAATGTTTTGGTGTTAATAAACTTATAAACAAATAAATACATTATTAAGAGATTAGCATCAGGAAAACAAGAAGCTTCCTGTGGTTTCTATTGGTCACCCATCAACATGTTGGTTCCTTTTTCTTATTATTTGTGAGTAAATGTCAGGAAATATCTAAGCAAATATAGAGAAAAATGGCTTTCACGTGGTATTACAGTTTTGAATACTGGCTCCTAATTGTTCTCACAGTGAGTGCCTCTTACAAGAAACAAATTAGCTACATATAATGAAGAGAAGAAGGAATAACTTATTTATTATTATGGAGCTCTATATCATCAAACCCTTTTCATCTATCATCATACATGAGATGAGAAGATAAGGAATGGTCACAGTACTGGGACATTCATCATGGGTATATAAATGTGTAACCCACAGCTAGAAGCTGGCCTGATTCCTCTAATAAATCTTAGTACCCTCATTGGAGCATTCATCCAGATAACGTTCTGACTTCTCAAAAGATTTTTAAACACAAACTCATTATTTCCTCTAAAAGCAGCTACTTTTTGTTTCCCTTCTCTACTGGCTTAAATGGCATTCCCTTCCTAGCAAGTGGCCTGGCAAGTAACATAGTCTTAAAGTTAAGTCTGTGATGTTCAAGAACCTCACATGAATTGACCGTTCCTGTGTTTCTTTTTATAGGAATCAACTCTTACTGGCTCAGATGTTCTCTTTTCATTGTCTCTCTCTATGTCAGACTGTGTCTTTCTGTCCGCTAGTTTTTGAGATCTTTACCCATCCCATGGTTATTTAAATATCACAGTTGGATATCTCAATTGTTTTATCCAGTTCAGTCTTGAAATTTTACACTTCATTTTCAGCTGGCTATCCAATTTCTTCCTTTAGATGAGTAAACAGGCATTTCAAATTAATTGAATTCTTGATTTGAAGCCCTTAAAACCCCCCTATTGGTAAATGACAATTCTACCTACCCACTTTTAATAACTCTGTTATTCATAGTAGTAGAGTAGTAGCTTTTCAAGACAGGGTTTCTCTGTGTCACCCTGACTATCCTGGAACTTGATCTAGACCAGGCTGGCCTCAAACTCACAGAGATCCACCTGCCTCTGCCTCCCGAGTGCTAGGATTAAAGGCGTGCGCCACCACCGCCTGGCCTGTTCATACCTTTTAAAAAATAAACAAGTGCTTAAATGGAGATGCAACCATATGATTCACTCTGCCTTGAATCTATTAGGGGTTCTGTTTGAAAGGTTTTTAGATAGAGTATCACTCTGTAGTCCAGGCTATACTGGAACTCATCAGGTAGCTCAGGCTGGCCTCAAACTCATGGCCATCAACCTGCCTCAGCCTCCAGTAGGCCGAGATTACAGAAGTGACCTACCATGCCAGAACTCCACTTGTTTTATTTAGTTATACTGTCATTGTTTTATGTCAAAAAATACAATTTTGTAACATTTTACATAAATACTATTTGTTATAATCTCTTACGATAGTCATATATATTACTATTTACCTTATCACATATCAACTAATTATCATATACTTTTATTACTTATTTAATGTGTGTCTGTATTTGTACATGTATGTGTGTCACAAGCAGATGCAGGCCAGCACGTGAGGGTGGCTGTAAGAGATCTTGTGGAAGGCATTTCTCTTTCTACTATGTGGGTTTCTAAGACAAACTCAGGTTGGCAAGCTTGGCTAGGGGCATGCACCTTGTACCCTCTGTGAACAAACAT
Organism: Dicrostonyx torquatus; assembly: GCA_028555095.1. Classification (NCBI taxonomy): domain Eukaryota; kingdom Metazoa; phylum Chordata; class Mammalia; order Rodentia; family Cricetidae; genus Dicrostonyx; species Dicrostonyx torquatus. The sequence goes on from JAQHUG010000201.1 coordinate 515,050, forward strand.
TACCCATGTTGGTTACCCCAGTTGTTTATCTCCAGATCAGTCCTTTCCTCTCAATTTGAGAATTCATGTCCAGCTAACTATTCAACTTCTCCTCTTAGATATCTAAATAAATAATCCAACATAACAGAACTCTTAATTTGGGGTCTTTAAAATTTCCCTATTGGTAAATCACAATTTTGATCTATAATTTTGCTAGCTCTCAAATGGCTTATAGATTTAGGAAATCAGCAGATTCACTTACCTTTGTGAATATCCCTACATTTATACTCAGGAAATTCCTAAAATTTTAATCCTTACCATCAAATGGCCTCCCTCATGACTGGATCTATTTACACTCATTAACAGTGTTGGAAAATTCTGAAGCTTAATCGAGTAGAAGTTTGCTAAGTCTTGTTTCCCCCTCAAAATATAGTGAATTTCCCATTTACCATAATTTCAATATATTCAAAGTAGGTGAAAGGTTATTTATCATAATGAGATTCTGAATGAATTTTTGTAAGCTCACTTTCAGTCTCCCATGGAGCCTCTATCAGCACTAAGATTCAAGAGACTCATTTAAGTGATTCAGGCACTTTTTTGGCCATCTCTCACACATCTATCATTGTCACTTCTTGAGGTACACCACTGGGATAATTTTCTCTCCATTTAATGAAAGTCTGGAAGATCATCATTTCTACCAAAAACACTGCATTCACTGCAGACGTAAAGGCTTAGTTGGATGTGTGAAACTACTTGGTGATGCTTTCCAATCACTATTCCCAGCTCATAATAGACACACAAAAGAAAAATAATTTATAGGTCACTGAATTAGGCTTTCATATTTTAAAGTGACAGGTCATCCCTTTTGCCTTTCTACCTGTTTTCTTTGCAGTCAAATTGTGCTCATGCTGTTTGGCTAGTTTATTGTTAAGCATATTGATAATCTTAAATAAGGAGATGTGTTTGTAGTGAGGAGAAACAATCCAATTGCATGTTTCAATCTTTTAAAAATATGTGTCTGGCTTAAAACTGCTTTATTTGAAAATGAATAATTTATAAATAATAATCTTCAAACCCTATTATATAGTAAACATAATTGTTACGCTGGGATGACAGTTTGTTTCCGATTCCACATTTCCAGCATTTAAATTTTTCATGGACTGTATTGGTGTTCTGTTATTTGCTAAGGTATTTTCTGCTTTTAACATAAAGTTTCCTCCCAGAACCCCTCTTTGAACTACTGTGTTCAATCTTCTTCATACTTAACACAGTTTTCTATCATTAAAATTCACAAAATGTCAGGGCATTTCAACAAAGGCCTTCCACTCATTTTCTTACTTAAATCACCCTTCTAGCTTATGGTCTAAATTACATGATTTAAATTTTCCTTACTGCTTCTAAACAGTCTTTTCCTACATAATAGCCTGTTTCCATTTCTATGCCAACGTAGAGTTAACTGCTAAAATGAAAAGAGGATTAACACAGCATCTAAACGTTGACCGTTGTCTTTAATATCCAATCACAGTGGAGACTCGGCAGACGCATTTTCAAAACACTGAAGGATGAAACTGCTGTGCAGTCCTCCGCCATGCCATACATTCCAGCCTCAGAATCTACATTCTGGAAAGTGCCCACAGTTTAAAGTTAGTATTTGCCAAACTAGGTCAATGTAGTTTATTGTAAGTGGCTGCTATACTAACCTTGACTGGTCAGAATACCCCAGCTAGCTTTTCGCTTAGAAGAACATTCCTCTACATTTGCTAGTTTTCTTTTCGGGAGGATTTGCTTAATGGCGTTCCCTTCAACAGCAATGTCTGCAGACATACTCTGGTTGGTGTGTTTGTCTGTAACAAGCGGGTGTCATGAGTACAAGTGTTCTACCTCGGAAGCAATATTAGCATCTGGCTCTCTACCTACTGTTTCCTTCCCTTCCAACTTTCACAAAGGTCCCTGTGTGCTGCCTGGAGGAAAGCTTCAGCGTTGAGCTCTATTCAGAAATACTTGGAAAGGGGCTGGTAGATGCAGTGTGGGGGAAGGGCCACAAACACTGCAGCATTTTCTATTTTTAAAGCGGAGACTCTGCGCTCTCCGCAGCGAGAAATATTTAACTGTTTGTGTGATGCAAATCGTGAAATATTACTAAAATCACTTGCTGTTGCTTTAATGTCGAAGCCTATTTCAATCAAATGTAAAACTGCCCACTAGTAAAGACTGGACAGAACTTCATAGTCAGAAGGCTCAGGCTCAAAGATTCCTTAGGCTTTGCCCCAGCATCATCAGAAGTAAGCATTATACGGGCACACGGACCAGTTGGTATCTAACTTGTGTTTTAATTTTGTGAGGATCTAAGTTTAGAATTGAAAAATCACAGACTTCTTATTCCCATAAGCACAGCTCCCTACTGTGATTTTTTTCCAGAGGTCATTTCTAAACCAAAAGACGTCAGTAGGCGATTTAAGCATGGCTGAGATTTTTCATCCTAAAAGGTAAAGGAAGGAGAAGTTGGAGAGATGAAAGAAAAGACTAAACATGTGCCTGTTGTTTATTTGTTTGTTGATTGCTGGCATGTCGAATTGAACAGGGTTAACAGTCCCGGTGGAGGAAGAACATCTAACCTGTGACGGGACTGCACGGATTAACTGAGATGCTCATCATCTTACAAGATATTAACATATTGAGATCTGCCAAGATGAAAAATGGTGACAGAGCCAATTGTCTGCCTTCATTTCTTTAGTGCCATCTTTCAGGCTCTAGCTGCTATTGGTCCAGAGAGGAAATGAAATAATTGGAGCTCTGTCCCCCTGTAATAAGTCAGGGAGGAGGGAAACGAATCATTGAATAAAATGATTTTCCATGCTTTACCTGTTGACATCTGCTGCCACGTTACAGTGCTGCTACTTACATCAATAAATCACTAATGGATAACCAAAACATGTCTTTCTTATCTCAAGCTCTGACCTGGAAAAGTCACCTGACTATCTATACCCCTTTCTCACTTTTTAAAACATTGGCTGGGTGGGTGTCATCATACTCTTCTGTCTCTAAGATTCTTTGATTCAGTTTTTATGCCACACACAAAAGGAAAGTTAGTACATGAGTTTTAGGCATCATATATTGCCACTGCAAGACCTAGATATTTCCAATAAAACTTAAGCTCAGAGACATCTCAGCTAGGGAAATCGGTATGGGTGGCTCGTTCCCCAGATGAAATAAAGACTAGAAAGGCCTATTCAGCCTTTGGTATGGACTTGAGCCAATGATACTTAACCACTGGCTCCTTGTGGCATAGTTTATACTCACTAAGAGAGTATGAATTCTTACAGTAAAAGTAAATAGTATTTTTTGTTTAAAAAAAGTAAACTTCAGTTTTAAGCTCAGGATTTTTCAGATTCATGTTTTTCTTAATGTAAAAAAAAATACAGGAAGCTTCAAATACTGGAACAATTTTGTTCTTAAAACAGTCGTAGATGCGATGTATTATATTAAACTGTCTGTGTGTGACTCTCCACCTAAGTTGTGTCGTATCACTGCAAGGCCTGAGTCACTATGTTATTTCCCTGGCCCATCTTTTAAATGGCATGCCATCTTAAAGAGTAACTCAAATATGAAACTTAGGAACACCTCAGAAGTTTTTCTAAGCCTCGGGTGATGCAATCAAATTTTCAGTACAGCGAAGGGGTAAAATAACCAACATAATCCATACTGCTTTCTAAAGATTAATTTGCTCTCACTCCTCTTAAAAGCCTCGCTTTGCAGCCATTAGAGACCACCACAGAGAAACACAATGGGACAGAATGGAGAGATCAACAGATCTAGGGAAGTATGGCCCCAGTGAATACAACTACATCACAGCTCCTGCATCTGTGGCTCAGAAAACATCATGGGAGAGGAGGAGGAAAGACTGTAAGAGCTAGAATACCAGGAAGTCTTCTGTGAATCCATCTCTCCTTTAAATGGCTGCATTTGTAGGACCACAACAATGGCATATCAATGGACATGGTAATGTGGAATGGGAATGGGGAGGGTCTCGCTCCTAGATGAGGAACTACAGGTAACTAATGACTTCTGGGAAGAAGAGAATTAGCCTGTACCAGAAAAGGGAATCCTTTTTCGTACTCGATGCAAAGGACCATCTTTGAAAGTACGTACACACTACTAACAAAATCAGGCTCGAGAAGGTTATATAATATTTGTGCATACACATGCATAAACATACACATTTGTGTGACAATAATAGTCAAAGAAAAATTTATTAACTTCAGGGAGTTTATGGGATGAGTTTGAATGAGAGTAATTGGGAGGGCTGGAGGAAAGAAAAAGGGGTGATGCAATTATATTTTAATTATCTATCTATCTGTCTGTCTATAAAAGAAGACACTTTGATCATACCTATATACTTAACTGAGTTAAGTTTTGGCTTGCAGATAAACTGAGACAGACTTTTCCATTTTAATGTTGTAAATTACTCAGAAGAAAGGGATTTTTAATAGTGATTTCATGGATTAAGGGATATGTTATAGGTCATTCAATTAAAAACACTACAAACTATTGAATAGAACATACTCATTTTATAATGCTCTGCTTGGCTATATTATTTCATTAAAATAAAACACAGTAAATTAAATATTTGAAATAAATCCCTGTAGCTGTTGGTTATCTATGTACTGTTAACTCTACTTACATAGAAGAATATAATATCTTTTCTAGTGTGAATGGAAAAAGGTCAAGTTGTATATATTATAAGGTATCATTAGGCCATAATGAGCAGTTGAACCAGTCTCAGAGAAAACACTAGGGAAACTATGAAAAATCATTTTCCATAGAAGATTATGGACTCTAATTTATTAAATCTTAGAGAAAAATAACTAAAATATACTATGGACTAGAGATGGCCCAGTAATTTTTACTCATAAAGGCTAAAATATAGTGTTGGGATATGAAAGGATCTGAATTTATTCCCATTTTCATTAGTGCCAATGTGTCTAAACACTTAGGCATCTTTGGAGTGGTGACTGGGCTCCAGTGAGATGGTGAAACTCGAAATGTTTCGGAAAAGGCACCGGAAAGCACTTAAGATATGGACGTTCTTATAGGAGAGAAATTCTTCCTTCTAGACACTGCAAGCCAGAAAGCTCAAACCTGAGAAGAATTATGACAGAAATCTACATAAGGATGTAAAACACGATTAGGCAAGGATCAACTTTTGAAAAAAGTAGAAAGAGGGCCTACCTGCTGACCACTTACAAATCTAACTTCAAGGCACAAATTTAACCTTTTTTCTTAAGTTGGCATAACCAGTCACATAGATTATTACTTCTCAAAGGTAGCATTTGGTTGAATCCATGATTATTCAAAGATTAGCATTTCTGAGAGTATATTTCTGAATGATGGGACTTGAATCAAGAACAAGTTTTTCTTTCACTGTCAGAAAAAGATAGGATAAACAAGCAAACCCCTGCTCAAGTCTAGCTCAGCTCCTTCCCCAGTGTTTTACCAAACAGATACATCAACGTAACCATCATTGTACTCTAAAAAGGCTTCCAGGACATTTGGCAACAAATCTCAGTTTATAATTTCATCCGTAAATATTTCAGCATCTGTCTCTAACATTTACACTAGAATCACAGTATTCAATCAAAGAAAAAACAGCAATTTTATTACAGAGTAGCTTGACAGTCTTTCTTTCCCATAGAGCTCAATTTATAAGTTTGCTTCTACAGGGGCACTTTAATTTATATGACCTTTAAATCCTTTATTATTGGGAAAATGATTTTATTCTCTGTATTATTGTTATGTCTATATAGTGTATGTGTGCATATACACATGTCTTACATGTCTTACACACATCTTACATGTCTTACACACATACGTCTTACACACACATCTTACACATACACATCTTACATGTCTTACACACACATCTTACATGTCTTACACACACACACACACACACACACACACACACACGTCTTACACTCCAAAGCCCATGTAAGGCTTGCATAGCAACCACCTTTTCCTTTTGAGCAGCCCCCATGCCCTCACTCCATTTTCTAAACTGTAAGATTCTCACCCACACAGATGTTTATTTGACCATCCAAATTACTGATGAGTCAGCGAGGACTAGGCAGGATCGTCACTTGTCACTTTATAGCATCACAAAAGCACCTAAGAAAGCCTTACCTCCCAGGGACAAGTTTTCATCCTTACAGAGCAGCATTACTCTGTCAGTGGGCTGTGCTGGAGCTTCCTTACAAGGCCATGTGTCCGTACAGTTCAAGGAGATACTTCAGACCCCCATTCTTGCTCCATTTTAGTTCTTATTCTATTTTATGTGAACATGAACAGCTAAGTCTGTTGGTCCAGTAATATTAAATGAGGGTAAGTGAAGCCTGAGGGCAAGCCAAACAGGAGTGTCCACAGTGATTGTTATCTAACAGTTAGCCTTTGTTTCAGAAGTCAGTGAAACCTACAGTTGACAGTCTTGTGGTTCCTAATATTTCCCCCTCTTGACTAGAGCAGAGTGGGTAGGAAAGGGTATAGGAGAAGTCACACACTTCCAGAAGAGGTGATCGGGATAGCTTGAAAATAGCACTTGAGAGCAAGACGCAAAGGACATTTTATCATCAGTATGTATGGAGAAAATTTTGAGAAGACATGCTACATAAGTAAGGCCTTTAAATGTCACAAACTGGGTACAATTTAAGAAACGTAAGAGTCTTGTCAGGACCAAAAGAAACTCCTGACAAGTGGTTGTGTCACCTTTTAGTGTATTAATGCCCATGCTGGGCTCTAGGCGCTCTCAGCCAGTACCTGCCTCAGAGTCCACTGGCATCTCGTCTCCTCTCAGCTCTTACCCCACACCCCACCCTAAAATCTTTCCAGCTTCCCTTCCTGCAGCTTCATGTTCTATAACCTTGTCATTTCTGCCAGGTCATGTTCTCCCTTTTTTGATTCTTTTTGCTTTCTTGGTCCTCTTGTCCCCCTCTTCTCTCTCCTCCTCTCACCCTGACCCACATGGTCTGGTACAGTCAACTACTTTTTCTCCCTGCTGAGGATTCTTCCAGTTGCCTCCCTCGATATACAATAAAAGCCTTCTCCTCAGTCACACCTTGGGCAGTCACGACCTCATTTCACTCAGGTGTAAGATGCAATGTTTAAAAAATGAGCCATTTCCATGTGAAAAAGATACTTTAAAAACTAAGAATGAAGAATCATTCTGTGTTCTGTATTTTTTGCTATCTTTGCTTTCAGGATAGGTAGGGTCTTGTGCAGCCCAGGCTGCCCTCAGGGTCTTCTGTAGCAGAAGTGCTGGAATGACAATTCCACGCTACCACCTCAAACTCAGGATTTCGTTTTGTTCTTTCCATGTCCCAAAGAAGCAGCAGGCTTTGAAGTAAATTGAAGCTGCGATACATTTGAAGCCTAGAAGTCTCCCAATCCTCCTGTCACTGGCTCACAAGTGCTAGAAGATCTTGGGCATTTAAGCCATGTAGCCTGGGCAATGTCTACGCAGGTTTGCTGGTGTGAATTGAGTACCGTTATCTAAGTATTTCCTGAGATGAACTGGAGATCAATAGGGAACTGATGGAAGGTAAGTGTTTGAAAATGCAGTCTCATGGGTTACATGGGCAATGTCTTAATAAACTCAATTATCTCTACCCCAAGGCTTTTACTGAAGTGGAAGTATGTATAATTCAATCCATGGCTCGTTTTGTCAGCACACCACTCCCGAATTTCCCTTGATCATCTTCACATTTTACTTCTAATTCCCTTGCTCCTGAGGTCAAGTTACAAAATCCTGTCAAAAAGCATAGTAATGAAGCTTACTGGAAAGCCCTTGCTTTGCACGTTCAAGACTTTGAATTTGTTCGCCAGCATGGAAAACGTTAACACTGGAATAGCTGCTGACAGTGCTGTCCCCACCCACTGGCCCTCATCGGATCATTCATTCGCTGCTGGTTAACTGGAATGTCTGAGGTTTGCTTCAAAATAATTTACTCGGGAAACTTCACAAGTTTGTCTGTGCTCTTTACAAAAGCAAGTTTGTATGTACCAAAACATTATTCTTTTTCTTTCCAATTTAGAACCAGGGTGCTATTTAAAATAGAAAACATTCATAATAAATTTCTTAGGAAGCTCATTCATCATACTGGATTTAATTAGTGAATACTTGAAAAATTTTCCATATATTCATTTATGATATTATCCTAAATTTTCTTTTCTTGTAGCAACCATTAGAGGCCTTAGTAAAGTTCTGTTAGCTTGATCTTTCTGAGTATGAGGGGTATGTTATGCTAATATGTTCTACCTTTGCAGAATCTGGTTAAGAAACCTTTGTACCTGATGTTGGGCTTCGAGTCACTACAGTGGACATCACCAATAGCTATGAGTGCTTATGTGAAGTGGAGGAAAGCAAAAATGAAGCCGAACCTGGAGGAAAAGGGTGCAACCAGGTCTGTCTATGAATAGACTCTTTTGACAAGTGACAAGAGGAGAAGCTGGTGTCCTACATAAAACTCTTTATAGGCCTGATTTGGGGACACAAGTGGCTCACAAAGGAAAGATTAGGTGGACTATCAGTAACAGTAGATGTGGATGTATGAACTAACTAGTGGCATTTGCAAACAGCCACAATACTGGCTGCCCCACGCTAACTTCACAGGGTAAAACTGGCTGCTTTGTTATTCTGCTAACAAACCTTATACTCACATGTCTGGTCTGACCAATTCAATACAGAAAAACACACAAAAAATGAGAGTAATTCTAGCACAATGAAGGCGACATAGCACAAAACTTCAGCAGGTGGCCAATTAACAACATCAAGAAGAAAACCACAGCTAGAATTTTTTTTTTTTGGTTTTTCGAGACAGGGTTTCTCTGTAGCTTTGGAGCCTGTCCTGGAACTAGCTCTTGTAGACCAGGCTGGTCTCGAACTCACAAAGATCTGCCTGCCTCTGCCTCCCGAGTGCTGGGATTAAAGGCGTGCGCCACCACCGCCCAGCTTAGAATGTTTTTTTTAAGTAGACGAAGGTGTTACCAGAAATCATACAGCTCTAAGAAGTAGAGACCAAAGTGTCTTTTCTGATGACCTTTATTGCATGCTGAGTATTACTGGGTCACTCTTGCCAACTATCTAGATCTTCTGAATACCCGCTCTATGAGTAAGAACAATAAGAGAATAGTGGTTCTCCCAGGTACACCAAGGTGTAAATGTTTATCTTCATGGAGCAAAAAGGACACTAGATATGATCTAACAGCATTTTCTAAATCCACTAAATGTGCTTGGTGGAGACGATGAGAACCAATGCAAATAAAAGATAACTTTACCCACAATGGGTTCCAACTCAGCATGGGAGATACTTGAGAGGGAGTAAGTTATAGAAGTGTATATCATTTGCAAGTCCAAAGGAAGAGCCCTAAAATAACTGCCATTTGCAGACTTGCTGAGAACAGCACAACAATGCCAAGAGATAACTGGGGCTCTCTATGCTGAAAGCTTCTCTGGTACAGAAATAGCTACAAGTCATAATATGAACATATAGCATCTTAGAACTAAAAGCAGACTTAGGTACTCTCTACTCCAGTGACTCACAGATACCTTAAAAAAGCCTTATGCACTCCATAGAACTGCCTGAGAGTACTAGGATGTGCAGGTGCAGGATGGTGTCTTCACACCTAGGATTGCCCAAGGCATCCGCTTCTGAAGTGAGCTTCCAGATCATTTCAAAAGATACCATCTATGAGATTGGGGGTGAGTGAGTGGGATTCAAGCACAACTGATCCCATCTAAAGTAACTTGCTGATGAAACTGATGCTAAGAAAGGAAAAGTGTTAGGCTACATCCCCACCAAGATGAAGAGCGAAGTGACAGTGGAACCTAGGGTATCTGATGCTACCGTAAGCTCTTTCGAGCATACTATTTTGCAACCCAACACTACAGGATAACATTTTTGAACCAGTGAATACAAAATAAGAAAGCCCAAAGCATATCTAATAACCAGTACCACATATATCACGAAACATTGTCTAATGAAATTCATAAAGGACATCCTTAGGCTAGCTTCCAACACTTGTGTAAGGACAAATGCTTACGAATCTCATAAAGTAACATTTTTGTTAAAAACTAAACTTCATTCAGGTACATTTATATCTCTAGCAGTTGCAGAAGGAGAGTGAATAAACTTAGCAACGTGTGTTCTCTAGTCTGAATATAACACCTGCTAAGTAAACAGATATGATATGCACCATAGATAAGAACTTAATATATTTTACATATAACCCTTCTCCTCTACAGAATTCTAGCCACACCATTTTATTTTATTTTATTTTATTTTACCATGACTAAGCATGTGCTTATAGAAGGTTTGGTTTCTGGCAGCTGTTCAGATTTTTTTGCTGATTTTTTTCACATGAAATTTGAGTGTATCTGCAAAAGTACTTAAGAACAGAAAACATAGAAAGCCATGGATCACATAGGCCTCAGTTCTAACATTAAATGCCAAGCTTGCCCACTTTGGCAGATCGGCCATGAGTGTTGTTCAAGCACCGGCTTTGTCAAACAGAAGGCCATCCTCTGGTGAGGATGACATTCTCTTCTTCCCTGTCATTAAGATGACATTAAGATGGCGGTTTCTCAGGAAATTTGGGATCAACCTACCTCAGGATCCAGCAATACCACTGCTGGGAATATACCCAAGAGATGCCCAACCATACTACAAAAGCATTTGTGCAACTATGTTCATAGCAGCATTATTTGTAATAGCCAGAACCTGGAAACAACCTAGGTGCCCCTCAATGGAAGAATGGATCCAGATAGTGTGGAATATATACACATTAGAATACTACTCAGCGGAAAAAAAAAATGACATCTTGAATTTTGCATGCAAATGGATGGAAATAGAAAACTCTATCCTTAGTGAAATATCCCAAACCCAAAAAGATGAGTACCATATGTACTCACTCATTAGTGGACCCTAGCCATAAACAAAGGACATCAAGCTTATAGCTCACAAGCCTAGAGAAGCCAAATAGCAAGGTGAACCCAAAGAAAAACATATATAGATTCTCCTGGAAATGGGAAGCAAACAGAATCGCCAAACAAAAGTTGGAAGCATGAGAGTGGGGATGGGGGTGGAGGTAGGGGTGGGGGTGGGCAAAAGGAAGAGGGGAAGGGAGAAGGGAAGAACTGGGGAGAGCCTGGGGGAGTGGGAGGGTGGAGATGGAGGAAGGGTGGATATTGGAGAAGGGAATAAGTTATTTACATTAGGGGAGTCATTTTAAGATTGGCAAGAGACTTTTCTTTAGAGGGGATCCCAGGGGTCCACAGGGATGTCCCCAGCTAGGTATTTGGGCAGCAGAGGAGAGGGTCCCTGAACTAGCCTTGTCCCATAGTCACACTGATGAATATCTTGATCATCACCATAGAAATTTCACATGATGGATGGAGATAGAGTCAGAGACCCACATCCACATCAGAGCAAGGGACTGAGCTACCAAGGTCCAGTAGAAGAGCAGAAGGCGGGAGAAGATGAGCAAGGAAGGCAGGTCTGTGAGGGACTGGCCCATCAACTGAGACAGTGTACCTGATCTATTGGGAACTCATCAAATCCAGCTGGACCAGGACTGAATGAGCATATGACCAAACCGGAGTCTCTGAGTGTGGCTGCCAATGGGGACTGACTGAGAAACCAGTGAATATGGCACAGGGACCTATCTCTTCTGCATGCAGTGGCTTCTTAGGAACCTATTCTATATGGATGCACACCTTCTTAGGCCAGAATGGAGGGGGAAGGGCCTTGGGCTTCCCACAGGGCAGGGTACCCTGCCCCCTCTTAAGGAAGCAGGGGGAGGGAGGAGGAATACTGGGGGAGAGGGAGGGCTGGGAACAAGGGGAGTAAATGTAAATTTCTCTTTTAACAATAAAAAAGATTAGTTATAGGGAAAAAACAAAACAAAATAAAACAAAAGATGACAAACAGATCTTCAGTGGAGCTGTCTAGAATTCGGGCAGGAAGCTAGATGAATCACCACACGCTTTCTATGTACCTGACGTCTAGCAGGAATCAATTTTTGACAAGATTTTAAAAAGACAGATAATACCTTTTTAAAACCTGAATCATTTCTGTTTAAAGCATTTCTGTGAAGGAAAATCCTTCATGACATGGAAAGACCATAGAGGAAAGTCCCATGTGTGAGCTCGGCTGTCTAAACAGAGTTCTGCTTAGGTCCGGTCCACCAGCCAATCACTTGCACTGATTCACTCCAGTCCTGTGATGGCCCAAGACAGCTGATCTTCACGAAGGATATCACAGTATCAACCAGGGATATCCATAATCTTTAACATAAAATTCACTACTTATCTTGCTTGGGTCTTCAGCCAGCTTCGTTTGGTAGAATCTGAATAATTCCTATTCTCTGATACTCGTCCTTCTCTATCGTGGAGGCCAGCAGGGAGAGCAGGCAGAGTGGCGGGACAGAGAATCGCAAATTTGAGCTTTGATTTTGTTGTTCTCTCTCTGCTTCGTTTGTTAGCGTGAAGGACTGGGGTAGAAGTAGCTGCTGGTAATAGCAGAAGTTCGCAGCCAGCAGAACCCAACTTGAAATTGTTCTACTTCTGGATATTTAGTTAACATATAACAACTTACTAAATACTTTAGGGCCCCCACCGATTAGTATAAAACTGACAAATAAAACCAAACACTTGGGTTCTGAAATTATTTACCTATTGAATTAACACAGTTGGCATATAAGACATGCTTAGTAGACACAACCTGGCATGATTACATGCTTCTTGGCAACATTGTTTCTTATTAGAATTCTGAACTGTGGTCTTTTTTAATTTTTAATTCTTTTGGAATTTCATTCATGAGTATGCAGTATTTATATCATTTCAATCATCCTTCTTTCCCCTCTAGCTACTTACATGTCTTCACCATCTCTCAAATTTGTGGCTTCTTCTAGAATAACTATTGTTACACAAACACACACACACACACACACACACACACACCAACAACAACAACAAACTAGATCCAATTATTGTTATCATTATGTAAGAATATTTAGGGCTGACCACTTAGGATTGAATACCCTATCAGCAGTTTCACTACTAAATTATGGCAAGCTATATACCATTTTTTTAAAATAACAATGTTATGTAAAAAGCTATATTTACACAGTATAAGCCAGATATAGTAGGAAGTGGTTTTGGTAATTTTAGACAACAAATCTCTCATGTTTACACTGATCCATGGGAGTACAGGTAGTTATTTTTATTTTACTGATGAATTGAGGCCTGCAGAAGACACTAAGCTATTTTCCATGGATCACATAACTAGAACAAGCTAGAACCGTAATAGATCTGTGTCTGTCTGACTAATTTACTTAGCCATGCGTAATGCAACTTTAATCTCCATTTCTCTAAGGGTCTTTTATTCATTCCAAAAATATTTACTGACTTTCTTCAATATGTAAGGCACTGTTTTTTCTGTGGGCCATGAACAGTTCTTTCAAAGATCAAGTGACATTCGGGGGCAGGGCCCTGCCCGGGTACTGGATTTTTTCCCAGCCCAGCCCAGCTCCCCCTTCCAGCTGTGGGGTCCTAGGACCTCACAAAGCAGCAGGCTCCAGGGCTAAGGCTCTGGGGAACGGGGAGTGAGTGCAGGGAAGCAGGGGTTATTTGTGCCA
>JAQHUG010000201.1:534753-557255 GCA_028555095.1 Dicrostonyx torquatus
TATACCGAGATGGAGGGGGGGAAGGCCTTGGGCTTCCCAGAGGGCAGGGTATCCTGCCCCATCTTAAGGAAGCAGGGGGAGGGTTGTAGGGTAGTGGGGGAGCGGGAGGGCCGGGAACAAGGGGAGTAAATGTAAGTTTTTCTTTTAACAATAAAAATAAAGAAAACAAACAGAAAAAAAAAAGATCAAGTGACACCTTGTCTAGTAAGCTGTAATTTCCTTCTTCAGAATAGCAATGGTCTTGAAATGTCCTCTGTCATATTGTTATCATTTATTCTATACTCAATTTCTTGACAAGAGTTGTAGTTATCTCAGGTTAAGTAGATATGTGCTAAGTGTACCTTTATTTTTCACCTGAAAGTTTTGTCTTTTAAAAATATTTAAAAATGAAAATATCAATTTTGATTCTGTAGACGTTTCAAATTAACTCTATAGAATTTAATTCTGTGGTTCTATAACATAGTAATATGATTGACCTTTAAATAATTAATTCCATTGTTTAATCCAATTGACCTTCATAAATGAAATTTTAAAAATAAAATCCATTTCAGTAGATTCTACTTGCTCAGCTTTCTTGAAAGGCTCTTCCATCTTCCATATTCTTGAAATACCAGAACAATTAGATATACAAATATTGTTGTAGGACTTAAAGTTCAGAAGATTCTTGTAACCTAAATTGGTCTTGTTTTGTTGACTTTTTTTTAACTAGAAAAAAAGCCATAAAACTTAATCAGTGAGCCATTTCATCATAATTGTTTGAAGTGGGAATGATAAAGATGAAAGAATGAAAGGTTTGTTTTTGTTTTTCTTTCTGTCGTGGAGCTCACTCTGCAAATTAGGCTGGTCTCGACCTCACAGAGATCTGCTTACCTCTGTCTCCCAAGTGCTGGGATTAAAAAATTAACTCCTGGACTTGAAATGCTAGAAGAGTCACTATGAAGACACTATTCATGATCTTCTGTGTATTTGAACTCAAAATGAACTAACATTTGTTCATTTTCCTAAATTACCACTGTGGATCAAGTTTAAGGGACAACGAAAGCTTCCAAATCCGGGCATATGTTTGCCATACATCACTCTAAAAAATCCTTTTTGCTTTGACTTGTAGGGAAGTTATTACTTTCCTAGTAACAGGGTAGAATTCAAAAAAATAAGTGCTTTCAATTCTCATCAGTGGTCAGTCAAGGATGTGCTTAGTTGGTACCGAGTTGGGCCACACAGATGGTCTTGCTTCTGCACTCATGATTGATGCATATTATACTGTAATGACGCCTTTTCAGAAGGCTGGGTGGCTTCCTCCCACCCTCAGGCAGTCCCCCCTGGCTCACTCTAATGAGGGACTTGGTGATGTTAGGATGGAGAACAGTAGGTTTTCAGGGAATCAAGCTCAATTTAATTGTTGCCATTTTCCCTCGGACTCAAGCTGCACACTTGACAGCTCCCAGGAGCCAGTGCTTCTATTTAAAAACCTGAGTGGCATTCCGGTGTTACATTTCAGTTTGTTTGTTCTCTGCCCGGAGTTTAAGACGATAAGCCTTCTGGAAAGAGGATGTGGATTTCTGAAGGTTTCTATTTTACTCGGTAGGCAGTGGTGCCATGGATATTTCAGCTGCTCTGCTGGAGAAAAGCTGCCCTCATGCCACTTCACGGTTCTGCACATTCCTGAGGGGCCCGAAATGTTAACTCTTCTTCTGATCCCCCGTGAAGAATGTTGAACGGCTGCTTGGTGACTGGTCATATAGGATTGTCAGGTTCTTCACTAATGCACACGGCTTATTAAATAATACCTTACTAACTGAGCTGGTTTACTTGTAAATATTATCTTATTCTTTGGAGAAAAACAAACAAACAAATAAACAAACAAAAAAACCTTGTCTACTGACCAGCTTGGGAAGACTTATGAAGATAGACTTGTTCCCGCTAAAGAGTGAAAGGAGGCCATGAAAACCTATCTTCCCCACACCATCCAAGCCTTTTAGTCTTTACCAGACTCCCTGAAATATAATAAAATGACAGTCAAACTTTTTCTCAAAGAAACTCATGGGCTTTTGCCTGGTCAAAAAGTTATATAGCATTCAATTTGTCTCTAAATTTAACTCAGACTTGCTTACTTATGACACTATCTGGAGTAACTGACCATTCCCAGTCTAAAAGCCCATGGTTCATTTTACAGTATTAACAAAGAAAGGCTGGAAAGAATGTGCTGTTGAAGAAGAAATGCCTAATGTCCCTCACAGCTCACACATACATACACACACACATACACACACACACATTTATATACATACATACACATACATACATATCCTTCCTTCATCCTTTCCTTCCACTTCAATGTGGATTTGGAGGAACAGACATTCTAAATAATTATCTTTCAGATCACATTGTTGGTGCACAAAGAGAGTCATTGAGAAAAATCTTTCTTCAATATAGAAATGTGCTTAGTATACTAGTTTTTGCTAGTATCCATTAAACATTCATGGAGACACAGTGAGGACATGCCCTGCTAAGCCCACAACAAGGAGGCCAGCCACCTTCTCTGATATTCAGTTCATACAATGTAGACCATGACACACTGAATCATTACAACAAGGACTAAGAGACACTATGAGGACATGCATTGCTGAGCCTATAACAAAGACGCCACCTACCTTCTCTGATATTCAGCTCATTTAATGTAGACCATGACACACTGAATCATTACAAGGACTTGACAAAGTACTTATGGTGGTAATTATTCCTCCCATAAGCTCGTGACACTTTTATATGCGTAATCCAGTAAGGACATTAGAAAGTTCTGAGCAAAACTGTGGTGTTTGGATACCGGATCTGAGAAAAGGTACATCATCTACTCAACCAAGTCATCATTAGCTCTAAGATTCATACTTCAGTCTTTAGTAAATATAAACCAATGGTGCTTATGTTTCTAATTTTAAATTTGCCTTCTTTTTCTTTGTATGCTACTTGGTCTTATTTATACTTCTTCATAAACATGTATTTTCTGCCTTAAATTATGCTATCTTTATGAGTGAACCCCATATTTTTCCCTCACTGAATTCTAAATGTGATCATTTTCCTTTTTAGACTTTATAATTCTGCCTTGTTTGCTGTTTGGTTATTTTACATGTATAACATTTGACTCTTAATTACATTGTCTTCTTTTAGTAAAAAAAAAAGTTATATACTGTACACATAATGCTTTAATTTAATATAGTATGTCTAGAAAGTATATATGCATATATTCTATATGTATTATGCATATACTATATATGTATTATAGTGTGAGCATGCAACATATAACACTGTCCTAGGAATAAAGTGCTATCCAATATTTGTTGGCCTAAGCTGACTGAGGACTATCTTAACTATGTCAACAAATAAGAAAAACAGCCAATTTTAAGAACGTTACCAATTTCTAAAAGAAACAGTAATACAGGAAGCAAGTTAAGAATTCATTTTTATTTCTTTACTGCCTGCATAGACAAGAAAATTTTTATGAGTTTATGGACTGACCATGCCATTTTTTCCCAAAAGCCTAGTAAAGCTGAGAACACCAGCATGTGCCTTTCCTAGAAATAACAATGTTAAACAGGGAAATGATTGGGGGAAAGCTGTATGTGTGATATATATGAGTCAGATGTGACAAGTTGAGAAATGAACACGACATATGGAGCAGAAGTGGAGAACTTGAAATTCTGAAAAATTCTGAGAGAAACATGTGCATAGTTGGGGAAGAGAACATGAATATCATTAGTACAGCTTGAAACTGACATGTCCCAGGCAAGGCTACTCCTGGCTCGGTCCTCTCCTTTCATACCCCCATAGCAATTGGGGTATAGCAATTTTACTCTGTAAAATACCCACACACACACATTCAGGAGACTGTGGGCGTTGGTATATTTTATCTTAATGCCAAATACAGTATTTTTGATTTGGGGTAAATGAAAATAAATAATGTGGACTTTGTAAGAAGGAAATATAGAATGATAAAAATATAACAGAAGGGAGCAAATGCATAAAAAGTATATTCCTAAGAAAATCTATGTTGTCAAATACCATGAGTTGTTCTCTAATTCCAGAATTAATGCATTTCTCACCAAACACAGTAGGAGAAATTATAAATATGTTAAAATCTGACAGTCATTTCTAAGCTTGAAACCTTGTTCTCAAATTTCTTTTTTGGGTCACCAGAGAACCTCTTCTACAAAAGATGTTCTGGCATTCTAAAATAGAATAGAGCTTGGACAAATTAAAACATCTTTTGAGTGTAATGTCTTTTGTCATTTAAGAGCACACCTGTTGATTTCAGTTATTCCTATAGAGAGCTGTTACATCTGAGTCCAGAAAATATGTTCATGGTGGTTTTTACACATTTATATAATTTCAACCATTTAAGACCTTATCCTACTTGCCTCCTGAAGGGTTTCATTGTTGAGATAAGAGGTGTTCCTACCACAACTGATCTCATAAATAATCAAACAGTAGCACACAAAACATTATTCTTCAGAAATGGTAGAATGCATATCATTTCTGATATTGCTGGAAGCTACTACTAAGTTTAGTTATTAAAGCAAATATCAACACAGCAAGGCTTTTCGATATAGAGTAAGAGATAGAAGGTATCTTGGGTATAGTTTACTTGTACAGCACACACCAAGCTTTTGTGACATTTTGGCTTCAGTCCTAGAACCAAAATGAAACAAACAACCATGTATAGGTAGATATAAATCTAGCGTCTTTTTATATCTTGGTTGTACTATTCTTCAAAATGACAACTTGCTTTGACATTTGACTGCAGGTGGCATATTATATTATATCCTACTTTCAAGTTTCAACTATACATATGACAAGAAATATATGTTTGACAGTAACCATGATGCCAAACGTAAGTTTAGAAATTTGTGAAATCAGAATCACAGACATAAATTTTCACGCATCTTAAATTCCTCGGTCTTGACCACAAAAGGACTTCCTTCTGAACTTCAGTGTCCCTAGATACTTTCAGAAGTCAACCCACAGACCCACGGGGACACATTTCTTTGAGTTATTTTCCACAGCCAAATATTCTGTTCATGGCCTTGAAGGATCAGATTTTGAAACAAACAAATACTTCAAAGGTGCATTTGCAACCCTCAAAATAAAGAACATTGATATCAAAAGATAGACATACTATTTTGAAGTAAGTCTTAAAAACCTCAGATAGTCTAAAACACACTAAAGGGAATGCCAGTCAGTTTGTCCAGCAGGGATCAAATCATAATCAGAAAGCTACCTGGTGATTTTTTAAAATAAGTGAAGAGGGTTCATATGTTAAATAAACACAACCCAAAAGCAGAACAAGATTCCAGCTTTGCCATGTTCTGATTTCTCTTGATATTTCATAGTGAAGTTAGGTGGCCTACCAGATTCACAAGGCAGCTATGGGTCCCCTTTTTGATGACATGCGTATTGATCTGTGTGGCTGATCAATTCCCACTCTGATCGACACGCTAATATATAATTCTGAGATATCTACTTAGCCTAAAGTCATAAATATCTTCATGCCAATATTCATCAAAGACGTCACCGATTTGTTCTTGTATTATTATTTCTTCTTCTTCTTGTTTCTTTACCAGTCATATAGTCACTATCAAACTAATCAAGGTCTCCATAATTTTAACACTAATTTTTTATTTGACATACAAATATATGATATTTTCACAGAGACACAAACACAAGTATAAATTTAAGTACCATTTCATATTCTTCTGGCAAAATACAAACTGGTCTACTTATTGCAAACATGTCCTGCTGTATATCTTCAATTACTACTATGTAAATCTATAATAAATTGTTTTTATTTACATCAGTTTTATCTCCCCAACTTTATATATACTCAAACTCTCATGATTTCTAGTAGCTTCAAAAATCAAAATTATTTGTCTCATATTTAAATTTTTTCATATCTGGGCCTAAGTTTTTATTTGTAGAGTTCACGCACACAATCTTTATTGAGTTTTGTTCTCCCTTGTGCATCCTGAAATCCATGCCTCTGGTCATGCTTGAGATCAGGAAAACAACTGACTCCGTGGGAAAATATCTCCGTGGCAGTCCAGGGGTAAGAAGGGCACTCTAATTCTTTAGCTTCACTTTCATTACTATATCTGAAAGTGATTCCTTGCTCATCAGTCCATGTAAAAAGTACTCACACCAAAGAACAACACATTTTCTGTCTTCATTATCTTGCTATCACAGGGACTCAAGAAACAGATGTTTAGAACTGACTCCATTTGCTTGAAGGTAAAATTACTGTAAATCTTAAAATCTATGACTGAACTTGACAAATATTGTCCTTAATATGAGAGAGCTCTTGACATATCTTGAGATATTTATGGGTACTTAATGTCTTTTTCTAGGGCCTTGGAATGATTTCATCAAATTAAGATACCCTTCAATATTATATTTTTCTTCACCATTTAGTGTTACAGAGGAAAATAAGTCACAATTCTTTAGTCTCACAGTCAGCCTCAATGTACAGTGAAAATTTATGACTGAAGTCACGCCATGAAAGGCAAGGGCACTCTAATTGGAGTGTTTAACTGAAGCAACAATATTAAAAATAGAGGGGCTAAGCAAAGAATGAGTCCCTTCAGTGTGACATCGGGTCAAGAAGTCTTCAGAGACGAAAAAGCAGTTATATGAAGTTTACTAGAATTGTTCAGGGATCAAGGAGGAAACGTTTTAAGCTACCTAATCTGCCATGTAGTGCGTCCGGTTTCTGGTTTGTAATCAGACTTTCATCTCAAGCTTGATTGCACGGGGTTTACCAGCTGACAACAGCAGTAAAAACAACAAAACAGCCTCCACTGCCTAACACAATGAGCTGCCTTGGAATAGCAGTTAGGTAAGCAAAGGGGGTCTTTTGTTTCCTTTTGAAGACATGGGAAGACATGGGGCATGTGGTCAGTAAGGTCTCCATTGTTGCAAAAGACATGAAATACATATCAGCCTCTCTTTATGGATTTGGCGACTGCACCCCAGAAATTTTGGGGAGCAATCAGGCTAAGCCCTGAAAGTGGGAATGAAGAACCTAATTCAAAGTGGGATGACAGTGACAGTCTTATCAAGGGAGGAAGAAATTGATTGATTATACAACAATAATTAAACCCGTGTGGTCAATATTAGACATGCAAATCCTAAATAGTATATTAAGATTTAAAAATTTAAAATGCTATATAAAATAGAGAAATAATATTTTCTTGGCAAGAAATAATTTTCTCTTAACAGGAGAATAAGAATTTTTTCAAGGCATTTGATTTATTTTCCTAATGTTAAAATAAAATTTGACCCAATTATAATAATATTGTAATAAGAATTACAAGAAAATATTCTGGTGTTAAATATATAGAGAGTACTACATGGTATTGAAAAGGAGTTTTGTTAAGTACAGCAAATGTTATAAACATGGCAAAGCTCTTCAAAACTTTGTATTTTATATTTTTAGGGAATGTGTTTCTACTATCTGGGGAAAAGCCTACAATTCTAATATATTTTAAAAGACTCTAATAAGATAGTAAAACACCAGAATCATTTCATATATGCCCAGGAATTGCCTGAACGAGAACACTATGATCTAAAAGAGGATTCCTGCTTCTCGTATTTGCCAAGATGCACAGAAAGATGTTTCCATGGTCTGCTCTGCCACCTTTGTGAAGGCAGAAATATCTTTTGTCTTCTTTTTAATCAACATTTCACTGCTTTATGTATAGTTGTTCTTATAAAATGGAGATAAGGTCTGTCTCTGAAATAACGAGCTATATGGTTTCTGTGAAGATAAATTTTAACACCTTATAATGTCATAATTTGCTTTGCCACAACTAGAAATATGACTAAGGTTTTTTTTTTATGACTAAGGTTTTAAAAGCTATTTTTATGTTTTCACTTAGTACTCAAATACTCCATCTACCAAATGACATTTTCATTTTCCATGGATCATAAAGTAAAGGCTAGCTCAGAATCAGTGCTGGTAGACAACAGGTTGCGGCCTATTTCATCTAGGTTTTATTTTCTCTATGAGAACTTCTGGGCACTCAGATTTCCTCACTGAGTTTGTGGACGAGGTCCTCAGTTTACACAAAAGTGACCTTCCTTAGGGGACAGTCGTGTCTCCACAAACCACTTAAGATTCCTCGCCTTTATTCAATATTCCCACACACTGACAGTAGCTTGGACTTAAAAGTGAATTACGTAAAAAATTAAAATATATAGGAAAATCAGTTTCAACACAAGACGCTTAAAAGGCTCTTCCTTAAAAATGCTGAATTCTCTAATTGTGTGATGTGAAGTTTTTACTTTGAATAAATAAATTGCCTGGGGTGGGGGGGCGGGATCAGGGCACGTACACAATATTGGCTTGGTTAATTCCAAATAGAAATAAACTGGAAGATTACAAGAAATTAAAATGTCACTTTTCCAACCAACATGTGAATCATTTTTACTGTCTAGACTATTACTCCACTAGCATAGAATGGTCTTATAAAATTTAAAATATGTGAGTGGGATACCACTTTTTTTTCATCTCATTTCAATTTCTTCTAAAAAGCATGGATGAGCCTGGCTGCACAAATAGCAAATTTGCTTATTCATGATCTTGTCTGGTAATAAACAATTTCCACAATCCAAACAAAGCAGTATCAATCCCTTTAGGAAAAATGTCCATAAATGCTAGTTTCTGTGCTTTATTCCACAATAAATTTATAAAATTATATGATAAACAATTCTGAAATCCTCTGTTTAATACCAATTATTTCATTTTACTTTAATCAACTGTTCAGTGCTCGGGTTTGAGCCTATGGCCTTTCACACATGAGGGGTGCTTTCCCACTGACTCTCCACAGTCTTCCTTCAGTCCTCTCTGTGAGTCAGGCTCTCAGTATACTATCTTGACTGCACTTGAACTCACTGAAGCCCAGGAAGGCCCAGAGTTTACAATCCTCCTGCCTCCACCACCCGAGTTGCTAGGGATACACCTTGCACCACCAGGCTCAACTGGACACTTTCATTTATGACTTTAATATATCCTTTAAAAATTACAATGCTAAATTTAACGTTATATGACAATTGAAGTAAATTTTGCTATCTCTTTATTATTCTCTGAAACAATAATGTGGAAAATGAAATATGTAATGTTTTTAAATGATTACTAGGCAAGGATATCTATACTTAATGCTGTAGTCCCATGCTGCCCAAGCATTTACACTGAAAAATAGCTATCTTTTTCATGAAGCCAACGAAAGAAAGTCACAAGAACTTCCTCCCAGTAAAGTCTTCAAAACATCCCATAAAGAGAACCTGTGATGTTTTCTTGGATTGAAGATCAAATGATAGTTCAATTCCACTTGAAACAGGAGCCTGTGATCATAAACGTACCTTGTCCTTGGGTTACGCCATAAAATTCAGCTGCTATCCTGGCGGCCTCCTTTCGGTTGCCTTTCACGATGTAGAAATGACTAAGGATGGCAAGGCTGATTTTCACAAAAAGTTTAAAACAGAAAAGGGAGAGTATCGTAAAATAGACATTGGAGAGCTGTTGAGCAAACGGCCGGCTTTCTTCTAATACCGACATTGCTGCAGAAGAATCCGCTGCGGTGCCAAGCCCCAGCCGAGTCTCAACTGTGCCTGGCTCTGCTCCGGGCTACTCTTGAACAGCTGGTCCTCAGGAAAGAAAATATCAACTGGTAATGATGTCTAAGGCTCAAATTATTTATACTGTCCATAAAAGTTCTTCACCAGCTCCTATTGGTCTGACAATATTCCATGGAAGCAACCAAATCACGTTTCGCAAGCCTCCTGACTTTCCATTTTCCATATAAAACGATACACCCTCTTTCTGTTCTTGGATGTAGGAGTCAAATATTGAAATAAATAATGCCGATGATTTCCTTTTTCGGTATCTAATTATCAAGAACAACTGGAGGACAGAGGCATGGCTCCGAAACGGCACCTGGCACCAAGCCTGGAGACCTGAGTTCCACCACTAGGACCCACACAGTGGAAGGAGGGTACCAACTTCCATTTGTTCTCTGACCTGCATGCCTGTGCTGTGTAGCAAGTGTGTGTGTCTGTCTCTGCGTGTATGTGTGTGTGTGTTGTGTGTATGTGTGCACACACTCACAAAAATAAATAACTTAAAAAAGAAAATTTAATGTTTTGTGTATTTTATACACATGGCTTATGTAATAATACTGGAGAGAAATTAATTGTTCTACTCAAGAGTTTAAATTTGTTGGCCATGAACTAAATCATCAAATAGTCCACAGATGGGACCTGAATGAGAACCCATTGAAGTAACTGATTACACTGATTTTGCTACACAATAGTTTATTTTTTATATAAACTAGGCTACCCTGTCATCTATTAATAGGCTTAAATGTTAGTGTCACACTTTCAAACGCCTATCAGCTGTTTTCTATATGCTGAGCCCAGGACCTAACAGTGCCTGCCACTAGGGCAGCATAGTTTCAGAGGCAAAATGCAAGAACTTAGACAAATAAATGACAAGGCATCACAGCAGCAAAAATTTCAGCAGAAAATGAGAGGGCTTCCTGGGGATGCAGGGTGATACACAAAAGAATTACTGAACAAATATAACTGTTTCATAAAAAAACTGCCAAAGCAAACCAACTAAACTTAGTCATAGGTCTCGTTATGCCCAACCTAAAATTTACTTTCTAGACCTATAATCTTGGATAACTAACGTCAATTTGGGAATGAAATATGAAATATGTGTATCTTATGTATATATGAGCAGTGTTATATATTCCCAAATATAAATGATAGTTTCAAAGAGAAATGGAATAAATTATTTTTTTTTGTTTTGTTTTTTGAGACAGGGTTTCTCTGTGGCTTTGGAGCCTGTGCTGGAACTAGCTCTTGTAGACCAGGTAGGTCCGAACTCACAGAGATCCGCCTGCCTCTGCCTCCCGAGTGCTAGGATTAAAGGCATGCGCCACCACCGCCTGGCTGGAATCAATTATTTAAAAAAATGATGAACAGGGACTTTGTTTTTCATAAATTAAATTTCCTTTAATTTTCTTGTGAAGTAATACTTTCTCTTGCTAACATCTGAGCATTTGAGTAAAAAAAAATGCATTAATACAAAATATTGTGATATATGTTTATGTCACCAGGTTTAGGGTCTGCTCATTTTTGATTATGTCTTCATTCTGCTGGGTTTCAAAGTAACAAAACAAACAACAGAGGCTCTGGCTGAAGCAAGGATCATATCTGTGATGTGGCATCCTGAGAGGCATGACTTGTCATTTTACTGTCTATCTTATCAAGATAGTCTTGACTCTCACCAAATATTCCTAAGAGAATGGAGACATGGCGGTTGAATACATGCGCCATTTGGGACACAGCACCAATGACTGTTGAAGCGCTGTAGACGGAGTGACCACATGGTCCTCTCTACCCCTGATGTGGAAACTGTGTCAAGAGAGTGAACTCACCGGAATTATGTTCTGGTGAGTCTTCGGTCTGGCATGGCGAGGTCTGAGCACACACTGGAGAGGAGCCTGTGAACAGCTGGCCCATCACAATGCTCTGAGTCATGGAGTGACTTCCACTCCAGTGCTCTGGAATCAGAAATAAACCTGCCTTAGTCACATCTAAGTGCCTGTCTAAGGTTTCGGCCCTTTCTCTTACCAGTAAATGCTCTTATAAATAATCCCCGCACAGCAGCTACTCAGCAGCCTAGATTCCTGGGGGCTAAGAAACACTTCCATTCACTACGGCTGATGTCATCAGCACAGCGAGCTTCAATCCCTCCTGCTTTACTAGTAGAAAAACATTACCACACAATACTTAAAATTTTATTTGCAGATGTCAAATTTAGTCTTTTTATAAATTCGTTCATTTTCACCTCTTTGTTTTATGAAGGTAACAACGACCCATAATAAAATTTGCCACCTGCTAGCTTCTTAATTTGAAGGCCTAATAAAATAACGCAGTAAATGAACTGAGAAATACAAATCAGATGCTAATTTCCATATAAAAGACTCCAAAACATCATTTCAAATGATTGGCAATACATAATACAATAAAGAATATGGCCATCGCCCTTGGTTGCCTCCAAGAACTTAAAGGTATGACATCATTCACTTTTGACACAGGACTTGGAAGATTTGAACTGGGTGTGACCTGGAAGCCTTCTCCCTGGGGACCAGCTCCTGTAGAATCCTGTAGAAGGTGCTATGCAAGCTTCCATGGAGCAAAGACAACAACAATCCCACCCATTGTATAGCCTATAAAGCCCATAATGACAAACATGACAAGACACTCACAAGGGCACAGTAGTGGCACTTAGGTCTTAGGAGTAAGCAGAAGCAGAAATCTAATTGGAACTAAGGACTACTCAACAAGAGAGAACTCATACCCTGTTATTGTTTCTTAGCTGTCTCCCTGTGACTGGTGAGGTCACAGATCCTAGAGAGATTTGGGTAGGTACTGTGGCTACCTTACCAAATCAGTGCAATTACTTACTAAATTCCAAATTCTCATCCTTTTAGCCACAGAAAAGTGTAGTTTTCATCCTTAATCAAAAGAGCTTTTTTTTTTTTTTTTTTGGTCACAGACAGAGACCATCACATAAATCCCTCTTGGTCAAAATGTAAAGAATCAGTGACTGTGGGATGCCCCACAACAAAATCCCATCACGTAAGGCTCATGGAACATGAAGGAGAAGAAGAAGGGAGCAGAAAGACTCTAAAAGCCTGATGTCTTCTGTATATAACAGGGGAGCTGCACTCATGAAATCTTAATAATGTGACCAACTAAACAAGAGCCGTATAACAACAACACCTAGCATTCCTTTGTGGATGGTGAAATTTCATAAGGCTCTACCCCATAGATGAAGAGCTACAGGTAGTTAATGGCCCCTAGAGAGGGGGAATCTGCCTTCTCCAAGGATGAATCCCCTGATGGTATGCAGTCCTAAGTGATCAGCCCTAACCACATACACATGGGAAGAGCAACACTACATGGATGCAGAAGGCTATATTTATACAGATGCAAGGACACATACACATATGCAATAACAATAATTTCAGAAATCATGAATTTGAGATTGATTGGGAGTACAGGAGGATTTGGAGGGGAGAGAATGAAGTGGAAATGATGTAAACACAGTTACTATTCTGGAAATTATCAAAAACTGGGAAATAAATTAAAATAATTTGACATATATAATTGGAGCTTTCAGGATGACAAAGTCTTTTCACTCTATTTGTATTTTCACCACATTTATGGCTGTATACCCTTTCTTTCTTCTTCATTCCTCCTTACCATTAGACACAGAGTCTATAAATGAGAGTATTTGTCATTCTGAATCAGGCTTATTCTGCTTAAGGTGGTAATGAGCTCATTTATATGCATTCACTAGTTTTTAAGTAAATTATGTCCCTTTATTTTCTGGCAGAAATATAAAGGATCTTAATGAATCTATAATAATGAGTTCTAAAATCAAAGAAAAACAACAAGAACATATTTCAAACAGTGAGAAACTGCTAATGCCCAGCTCCTCTAATTCCAGGCATCTTTCCAGTCCTAGAACAAAGAGGCTGAGGAGAACTCATACACAGTGAATGTAGACTGTTGTTTACCCATAACTATGAAGGCTTGTCATGGCTGAAAAATATGAAAGAAAAAGAAACCACACAAGTTACAATATCTTACTGGGGATATTGTACATCACTGTGAAAACTTAAAACACCATTGGAATGTAAACTTTTTCTTTTAGTTTAGTGAAACTTCATGACAAAAAAATAAATATACTGAAGACTTAGATATTTAGAGTGGAGAAGAGTTTGAAGTAAACACAGAAATGTCTATACATGAGCTTCTTGAAGGAAATTAGTATATGAATTTTGCATTATTGTCATTTAGTAAATCCTGTTTATCCTTACCTCTGCTCTCATAAAAAAGACAACCAATGCAAACCAAGGCACTCGGTCACAATACTTTATAAAGTCATAGACATTATGATCTCTGTCATAAATATTTTCAAAGAAGAGCTATAGATGCCAATGTGCTAGGTTTCTATTACTTATTCTTTTTTGAATTTACTAAATTCTTTATGAAAAATAGATTTGTTTTCATACAATATATTCTGTCTACAATTTCTCCTCCCCCAGCTTCTCGGAGATCCTCCTATCTTCTTTTCCATTAATTACCGATAAAAGATATATTCTAATTAGGATTAAAATTCACACAATAATTGTTACTTAAATTTTTTGGTGGGTAGATTAGGTGACTACCATTCTATTTTGTTTCACTTGGACTTGGGAGTACATGTGTTGGGTTTCTAGATCAATTACCAGAATAATGGACCAGAACAATAATCTGTTATTGTTATGATAGTCCACACAACATTTTATCACAAGATTATTATTAATTTAGGTTGCATCCATGCCCCCAGGAGAAAGTCATTGGTTTTCTCTGAAACACAGAATAGATTCTAGCTAAACTTTGAGTTATATCGAACTCACAAATTTGATTAGATCTAATTAGAATTTGCCTTATGTTAATCATGTTCATATCTTTTATGTGTGGCCCTAAAAAATATGACTGAAAGTTAGTGGCCATGCATATTTAAAAGTTTAAAATAAATGATATAATTATTATAAATATATATTAATAAATAGTCTATGCTAAATACTTTTCTAGATATTTTATTTTGCTTTTTATTTTTTTTGTTTGGCTTACAAGTCCAGAATTTCTCTAAGGGATAATATCTCATTCAATTTGGTTCCCTTCACTTAATTTTCTGGCTCAAGCGAAGGACATTTGTCTAAATAGGCCAATAAAAGATGTTTTTGAGAATATTTCTGAAGAGTTAAAATTTTTCTTCTACTCTGCAGGAGAAGCAAAGTTTCTAGTAGCTCTTTAATAATAAAGAAAGGTTTGTGTGTGGATCATGCTAATAAAAGAGAAGCTGAGTCACTATTTACACAGGAAGCATCAGATTACCTTTGGGCAATCTTGGTATAGGTTTAACTAAAGCAGATGTATCCAATAGTAATTTGAATTTAATAAACATAAAATATTAAAGTCCTCCTTGCTATTGAATCAGATTTGAATTTGGGTTTTTTCTACTTGTATACAAAATGCCCTGATATATTTACTGGAGTCTTTATGAAGAAGCTATGAAGTTGGGAGGAAGAAGCTTATAAAAGGGAGGGAGTAATTTGCAAGCTATATATCTGGAAGTGGGAGCACATGATTCCATGTCCATCATGCCTCTGAAGCTGGTGTTCACACGTCAGCACTGAAACAGTCACTGCGTAGTTTACCCTCTGGCCTCCGCTTACCACACCTGGCGATCGCAGTGTGCATCTGTGCCATGTGTGCACTATAAATAGCCTTGGACTAAATACGTGTGTGCTTCAGTGGCCTGAATCCAACGGGCTTCACCTAACCTCCTGTGACTAAGAATTTGTTCTAGTTGTCACACTTTGGCTAATTACATATTTAAGAGGTCACAGATAGGGGAACCTTTCCATACACCATGTGTTGAAGATCAAAGAATGGAACTACATGAGAAGCGTCATGATTAGGTCATCCTCCAAGTATGCTAGGCCTGGAAATGGGATTAGAATTCTTAGACTGTTACATAAATTAATAATTATTATTTTTCCTGAAATAGAATACATAGTTAACCTAGAATGTGACCAACTGGCTATTAAAATTGGTATATTTGAATGATTCTGGTTAGCACTCTGTTGCAGTTTCCTTGGCAACAGAAAGATTGCCTGGAGTGCTTTAAATTTAATTTTAGTATCAATTATGAATTTGGGGGGAATCATAGCTTAAATACATTGTCATTAGGTTTATGGCTCTAGTGCACGTTACTTAGTAAGAACAGCACTAGTGTATGTCACCTTTCCACGGTGATTCACAGTCAACTCTGTATTCTTTGCCTCCTTCCTCATTCCAGTGTGACAGAAAACGAGCAAAACCAAGTCCCTGGAGGCTCAGGGGTCACCTTCCAGTACTCCAACACCATCAACCTCTGACTGGCATCTGCTAATCTCTGGTACCTCTGGACTGAAAAGAGGAAGACGGTCAAAGGTCCATTGTAATTGTTAACACAGCTGGAGAAAGAGCAGAGTGGTTAGGTGAACTTGCAGCATTTGCAGCAGACCCAAATTCAGTGCACAGCACGCACACTGGGCGACTACCGACCGCCTATAAATCCCACGCTAGGGCATCAGACACTCTCTTCTGGCCTCTGTGGGCACTCAAACACATACACACACTCACACACAGACGCATGCACACACAAAAATAAATCTTTAAGGATAAATGTAAACATAATTAACAGCTACTATATGGCTAGTAAGTAAAATAAACCTGGAATAGGGATTATGCCAGCCATCTTGGGGCATGGAAAATATCTGTTAATTTGTCTCTCCTTTAACCCATCTCACCTAGTTAAAACGAAGTAAAAGTTAATTCTTCTACATGATTATTCCAGGGAAGTTGAGATGGCTTTATCTTTCCTTTATCAAGTTTAATAAGGTGGAAAAGACTGTGAGTATCTGATTATTCTCTAAAATTAGTTATCTTACCTGGGGAGGTCAAACTAAAGTTCAAGTCCTACATTTTCCTACTTGTAGTGCTGGAAGGTGTATCCATTTCTTACAGAACTCATAAACAATGATAAACATAAAACAAATGATACACTATTTCTTACTTAAAGTTCTATTGTTATACACTATAACCATAGCAAGTCTTATATAAGAATGCATTTAATGGAGAGCTGGCTTACAGTTTCAGGGATTTAATCCATTCATATTAGGGTGGAAAGCAGACAGAGGTGGCACTGGACCAGTAGCTGAGAGCTTTATATCCCAATGCACAGGTAATAGGTGATGAGAGAGAGAAAATCTGGGCCTGAAGTGAACTATTGGAACCTCAATAGTTCAAGCCCACCCCAAGTGACACACCTCCCTTCTCCAACAAGGTCACAACTCCTAATCCTTCTCAAACACTCACCAGCTGGGGACTAGACATGCAAACATATAAGGCTTTGGGGCTATCTTCTTTCAATCCACCACATACAGTTTTCTTGGTGATAAGGAAGGCTACCTATCTATAGCTTCAAAAAAAAATGTGATCATCGTGAACATTTCTATTTATTTTAGCTTTCCTGGCCTCTGAGACGAAGATAAGCAACGGTTTGGACGTATTGGGAATAATGAAGATACTATGGGTTTCCAGATGCCATTCTCCTTCTGGCATCATATATTTTGATTGAAGACATTAAGTTATGGTGCTGCCAAATCTTACCTGATGATGTGATAATGTTGATAAAAGTAAGATTGGTGGCAGCAACATGTTTTTTTATTAAACATTGCAACCATAATCCAGTCGATGAGTTAACTGAAGCCAAAGGTAAAAGAAGAAAACGAAATCTGTAGGGTCAGTTTAAAGCCAAAGCATATACTTTGATAAGTACCTATTTTCCCCCATGGGCAACCCGTATATGGCAGTTTCTGTTGAACTTGTCCATATTGGGTTTCATGGTCTAAGTTGATGAGGACGACTGAACAGATCTCTTCCTCAGATCTCATTACAGAGGGTTGTGAGCCACCATGTGGTTGCTGGGAATTGAACTCAGGACCTTTGGAAGAGCAGGCAGTGCTCTTAACCCCTACCTGGTTACAATTAGGAATGTTCAGGACCAGGAGGGTAGAGGTGCAGTTAGTAAATGTACGATATACAACCATGAGGACCTGAGTGGGAATTTTGCATCTGTAGGTTCTACTTTTTTTTTTTTTTTTTTTTTTTTTTTTTTTTAAAAAGGTGGATGTCGCTAAACTCAGCCTGGGAAGGTGGAGCAGGAGGATTCCTGGGGCTTGCTGCCAGCCTATCTAGCTTTATCACTGACCTCCTGGGTCTTCAAGACACCTGTCTAAAAGAATGAAGTGGAATGCATCAAGGAAGTCACTTGACATTTACTTTTGGCTCCACAGGTGCATGCAAAGACACACACAGACGCTCACCCCCCCATGTACATGAACAGAACACACACACACACACACACACACACACACACACACACACACATATATATATATATATATATATATATATATATATATATATATATGTTAACCCCCCAAATATGTGCATACATATGGCCATGTACATACACATACAAAAATTCATAAGGATATAAATAAATAATAGATAGATACATCTCAACTTTTAAAAAGAACAAATAAAAAGTTTTATTTACTCCACTTATAAGTTGAGTGTACATGCAGACCAATGTACATAAATAAACTTATTTTAAAAAGAAAAAAAATCAATCATGAAATGAAGTGACATAGAGACTAGTCTTTAAATGAAAGACTTTGACTACTTGGATGAGCAATTGTAAAGTGCTCAGAATATTAAAAACATCTAGTCTAAATGTTCATTACAGTATCTGAATATATATTAACAAATTATTATATGTTGTATTTAATTTATTTTTAATTTTATTTGTATGCATGTGTAGCTGAGTGTACAACTAGATATTTTGTTTTAATCACAAAAGCTACATGACAGTGAAAACAGTCATGATATTTGATAGATGGTGTATGCTTGCTACTCTAAAGTAAATTCCATTGTTGTTGAGCTTTGAGCAACCTACGACAACACACCAAGGCCCGAAAAGGGCATCAGATTCTGTGAAACTGATGGTAAAAGTGGTTGTGTGTGCTGGGACTTCTGCAAGAATATCCAATGCTTTTAACTACTGTGCCATCTCTCATGTCCCCTTATGTTGTGTTTTAACATTAAGATAATATGTTTTTTACTTTAATTTACTTCTATTTGTTTGCCTATTTATTTTTTCTGACTTTAGTGTTCTATAAATGTATTCATTTTAAAAGTCTTTGAATAAACTTATCCCAATGGTCTGCATATATAATACCATCTAGTTAACAAAATATTATTAAATTGCATTTTATTGTAACATTATACTGTTAAACTATTGACTGTCTAGTTTTGAAGTGAAATATATGATCACCTCAATGACGACAACAAGAGACAAAAACATCCATTGACTATCCAGATTCTGTGACAGTGGGTATGCTGCCATGTTTGCTGTGATTATAAATCTAGGCAGCAATGCCTACATACTAGGTGATGCAAGACTCAGTGAGCAGCTCAGTTTGACCTTATCTCAGTTTAATAAAAATTGGTTTCTAATCATGGTTATCTAAAAGAGCCATACAGAGAGTTAATTTAGCAACTGTGGTTTGTTTCCATAGTTTATGGCCCCAAACTGGACAGTTTTCCAAGTATAAAGCCAAGCAGTTGGGAGACTGGCCACCACACAAGCACAATAAAAATAAGAGTCACCAAGGGGACTACTGGCCATAAATGTGAGCATGGAACTACCGTACTGTTCTAGTCATTGAAGGGAGAAATTATGTCTATTATGGGTCAGCACTGAGGCTGAACCATTTCATCAGTAAACCAGGTCCTACAGGCACTTAGCTGGTTATGAAAACAGACCACAGCTCACAACTACACATGGATGGCCTCCACAAACATCATATCTTGGAACTGACTGCCTACACAGAAAATGATAGTGCATACTTTCACTTAGGTAAATTCCATAGGAAACAAAAATAGGCCATTGTGATTCAAAGCACATTCTTAGGCAGCAGAAGCATTCTTTTGTCTCCTATTTGAGTTGGTAGCTAGCTTTGGGAGGCATGAGGTATGACAAGGAAAGGAAACCCTCTTTCTGTGACCTGAATGTGGATGATCACATTATAACAATCTGATAAAATGTACATTTTTTATGAATTTTTGATTTGTTGTTGGATTTCATAATTACTTTAAAAATGGAAATAAATTTATTAACATGTTAGCACACAAAGGAGTTACAATTCAAAATTGAGTTTGTTGTTATTAATTATTCAAGGAAAGCAAACAACCAAAATCCTCCAGCAAAAATAATTTCTCCAATTTCCTGTTCTGCTCAGCCTCAGTGAGAGATACTCTTAGGAACTGATTACAGTTGAAGTCTCATTGAGATTGTAATTCTAACCCACTTGAGGCATCAAATGCATCTCAACGTGTGTTTTCATTTGAATAACTATAATTTGAGAGCATCAAGAGTCCAGCTTCAGGAGCCAGACAGATGGCTCAGTAGTTAAGAGCACTCGTTGCTCTTACAGAGAACCCAGGCTGGGTTCCAGGATGCGCGTGATAGCTTAGGACCACTGTGACTCCCATTTGAGGGGATCTGACTTCCGTGGAGACTAGGCAATCACACAATGCACACATATAGACACACATGCAGACACACACAGATACACAGAAAATAACTCTTGTTTAAAACATCAAATTTCAGTCCCATGTCCTTGGTATTTTTCACTTACCGAAAAGTACACAAACAATCTCCTCTTTGAGAGAACGGTGCTGTGGTGGACATTTTATAACAAATATTCGAATGCACTTGAGACATTTCTAGGTCTTACTTGGAGCTCTTTCCTTTCCATTCACTTAAGCATCATCATTTCCAGTTCTCTGCTCAGCCTCCTGGTTTTTGGTTGTTGTTGTTTTGCTTGTCTTCGTTTTTGTTTCCATTTTTCGAGACAGGGTTTCTCTGTAGCTTTGGAGCCTGTCCTGGAACTAACTCTTGTAGGACCAGGCTGGCCTAAAACTCACAGAGATCCGCCTGCCTCTGCCTCCCGAGTGCTGGGATTAAAGGCGTCCGCCACCCCCACCCCACCCCACCACCACGCCCCCGCCCAGCTCAGCCTCCTGTTTCTATTGCAGCTTTGTGTGTGAACTCCACAATCTGACAGAGATGGGAGTTCTGCTTATTAGTTAACGAGGTTGCAGCAAATGAGGTTTCACAAAACGACTCCAATAAACTCAGGAACTGACGCTGCGCTAGCAACCTGGCTGTGATGTTGGTGATCATTTTGACAGTTTTAAGACCATTGATTCTTTGAGTATCTTTATATTTGACTCTTTGGAAAAGTTAGACAAATTCAGAGCTTTTGTTTGAGAGTACAGCCTCAATTTGTATTCTGCATTAGTATCTCAAAGAACAGACGAATGGAGTGATTATAAATATTAAATGGGCATTTATAAGACTGACTTACAGGATGTAGTTCAGATATTTCCAAAATGGCTATCTCACACAGAAAAGGCTGAGAACCATGAGTTGTTCAGTCCTGAGGCTAGATGTCTTAAGAGTTGCAATCTGCCACTGAAATCCTGGAGGATTCCTAGAGGCCACTTCTCTTCAGTCTCTTCGGAATGAAAAAGAAGTGGTTCCAATACCATGAAGAGAAGAAGTGGTAAGAAAGAGATGAATTTCCAGGGAAAGTGAGGGCAACAGGCCAAAAACAGTATTTTCTTTTTTCATGTCAATTATTTTTCTTGCAGAAAGGACCACCTAGATTTAGGGTGGACCTTTCAGGTTCAAATGACCTGATGGTAAAAGTCCCTCACACGAATGGCCAGTGGCTTGGGCTTTAGTTGATTTAAGGTGTAGTCAAATTGACAACAAAGATTAGCTCTCATATACTTAAATGTAGAATTTAGGTAGTTTTGATTTTAAGTTTAGAATCTTAGTAGTGTTTGCTAGTAGTATCAGCTCTTGGCTGTCATGCATTGTAAAAGTAATTGTGATATTCTCTAATATCTGTGCTTCCAATAAATGCTGCTCCAATTCCTGTCATACTAACATCTGTTGATATCCATAGCTAAGAAAATGCATTCGGAGGTCAATCAGCAAGAGCCTGTGTCCCAGGACATCACTCTTGTTGATGACCCTGTCTCTCTCTCTCCAGGAAGATGCTGCCTAAGACTGTTTTGCTGAGAGCATGTCACATGAGCCATTCTAGCTTCATGAAGAGCAGCCACTAACCTATGGCCACAACAGAATGACCATTAGTTGCTTATACCAACTTAAATTAGTTCAGAGCAATTTAAAGCCAACTGAACCATGGTGAAGAGCTGACAAGAATAATTAAATCTTTTCACAGACCATTAAGCAAAGTGGCAGTATGATTTTGGTGGATTTTTATCCCTTTTGTCTTAGGAGTTCCCATCATTAATATAATTAAAATGCTATCAAAATGTTAAAATACCATTGTATTACAAAAGGATTTGAATTGTAGAGAAGATAATCCATTGTTAAAGAAGTGAAAAAAATGGGAAAAATTGCATTGCTATTGTGTAAATCCAAACATATCCTTCTGATACTGAAGATGCCAGTAGAAAACTCTATTTATAAAATGTCTTTTGTCAAAGAAAATAAAAGGACTGAAGTCAGTCAAACTGCTTCTAAAATCATGTGAACAGAGAGATAAATTCCAGAAATAAAACCAAACATAAACTCTAGATTCTGAGCTAGCAGAACTGCTGCTACACATGTCCCATTCAAAGCTCCTGTTCTGGCTGTTTTTTCTTGGACTATTTAAAGACCTAAAAATATTTTTAAA
>JAQHUG010000201.1:561845-580916 GCA_028555095.1 Dicrostonyx torquatus
GGAAGCAAACAAGATCGTCAGACAAAAGTTGGAAGCACGGGAGTAGGGATGGGGGTGGAGGTAGGGATTGGGGGAGGGGGTAGGTTTTTTTCCTTTTTAGGATACCCTTTTTGTTATTTTACCCTTCTCCCTTCTTGTATACACCTTCTCACCCCTCCCTAAAAGCCCCCTTTCCCATTTAACCTATCAGATCATTTATCCCCTTTATCCTCCCCCTACCTTCTTCTGTATTTATCTCCCTCCCTTTCCCTAAGAGAACCCCCTTTCTCATTTCCCTGATCAGAGTATATGTACCCTGTTAGCCCTCTCTCTATTGCTCTTCAACCCCGCATCCTTTTAATGGCCTTATTTTACTTTCATGGTTTCTATAAGTTACTATAAACTCCATATTCACATCTGAAAATATGGAGCTAGGAGCCTCCAATGAGAGAAAACATGAGAGGTTTGTCTTTCGGGGATCTGAGTTACCTCACTCAAGATGATGTTTTCTAGTTTCATCCATTTACCTGCAAAGTTCATGATTTCACGTCTCTTAACAGCTGAGTAGTAAGGGCAGTCTACATACAATAGACCATTACCCTTCCAGGTTTACTTCAGCCTATTGTCTTACACGTTACTTTGTTCAGCTGGAGCAGATTATTGAGTGTGTCTTTGATACACCTGTACTTGATCAGGATGTTTTGCAACATCGATCTTGGCCCTCATCATCTATCACAGCAGGCATCCTTTCTCTATGTTATTCTACAGTGATAATGTAAGGCAGCTCGTAGGATGGCTTTAAAATTTTTGCATGTAGTTTTGCTCCACCTCACCACATATATTTGGCTTCTTATTTTAAGTCTGTAGCGCTATGTAGCCTCTCTCAATATTCATACCTACTTTTATAATTTAGACTGCAGCACTGATTTTGATAACTTTATTCGATTATAACCTCCAGTGGGGTGGAAAGTGACCAATACACATTTGTGCGTCATTTGGGCAAAGGATTTATTAGAACCTTGCTTTATTTAATAAAGTGTGGCTACCTGGGAGAGTAAAAAAAAAAATCAAGGTTTTAACATACTAAACACCTTTCAGACTATAGTTACTACATATTTCACTTCTTGGCCCTATTCTGTTTGAGGCGAGCCTTGTTTGTGTGGCATTCTCTATTCGGAGCCCAGAACTCTCCTGCCATGTGCTAGGTGTTGTGCCCAGATTACGACCCCCAGAGAGAGACCAACAGAGAGGCCCAGACTGTAATAAGCAAGGTTTAATCAGCATAATGCAAACATGTTCGGAACTCATCTCCATCCCCTTTACAGCGAGGTAGAGAGAGGAGTTGTATCTCCTCTGTGGGGTAGGCTTTTAAAGGCATAACTACAAAGAGACTCTTTGAAGCTGCTTTGGCATGGGTGTAAGGACTTTTGCTCCCTCCCATTCTGTTAAGTTAGTCTTTTCCTTGTTTTTACAGCAAGGTCACTGTTCCTGAGTTAGGCCATCTTTATCAGCCTGTACCAGGTGGCTGGCTGGGCTGAGCTAAGTGACCTTGTGCCCGGAATATCCCTGGTGGGAGAGTGGAAGGCCACTATCTTCCTGGGAAAACATTCTGCTAGGAAATTTCTTCTTGCCCCTTTGAGAATAAAGGGTGAGGGTCCTACACTAGGCAATTCTTAAAAATCCTGCCCGCAAGTTCTATGAAATTGATTAGTAATGACTAAAAGGAGTTCAACCAATATCAGTTACTCATTGGTACTTTACACAGTCTACATGTTCTTTACCTACTTTAGTTAAGTGACACGTATTTGGAATTGTGGTATAAACACACATAAGGTAAGCAGAACTTCCATTCTCCGTTTAAAGCAAAGCAAGAGGAATGAGTTACACTAAGGCTGGGTGGCCGACAGCTAAGGCCCACCAAGGTTGGTGCTCCTTATTGCTGTTTAGGGTTTGAATTGTCAGAAGCCACACGTTTGTGTGCCTCATATTGAACGACTTAATTTTCTCTCCTTTACAAAAACGTCGCAATTTAACAACTTTGGCAGATAGGAGCTAGGACCAAGCGTTTTGAAAGTGAATGTCACTAGTTAAGGAGGGGCAGTCCCCCAAAACACATCTGCAGGCCAAGGGGTAAATGGGTGTGCTCTACAGATTCAGGAACCAAGAATGTGAGCGCGGGAGGAGGCGGGACTCCCGTGGCAAAAGCCAACCCCAGTGCTTATTGCTGATTGGCGGACTGAGAGCACCGCCCCCCAACGCGTGCACGGCCTCGTGGTGTGTCCCAGAGGGAGGGAGCGTGCGCGCTCCCGGAAGGTGCCGAGCACCGGAAAGGGGGCGGGGCGGCGGCGGCGGCGCGCGCTCCCGGAAGGTGCGCACCGGGTGCGCGGGTGGGAGGGACTGATCGGCCGCGGGACGCGGGGAAGCGGAGCCTGGGGACGGGTGTCGGCGACAGGGCTCCTGAGGGAAGGGCGTCA
The DNA here is from genome assembly GCA_028555095.1 of Dicrostonyx torquatus. NCBI lineage: Eukaryota > Metazoa > Chordata > Mammalia > Rodentia > Cricetidae > Dicrostonyx > Dicrostonyx torquatus. The sequence continues at coordinate 564,299 of JAQHUG010000201.1, forward strand.
CGATGAACACCGTCCTGTCGCGCGCGAACTCGCTGTTCGCCTTCTCGCTGAGCGTGATGGCGGCGCTCACCTTCGGCTGCTTCATCACCACCGCCTTCAAAGACAGGAGCGTCCCGGTGCGGCTGCACGTCTCGCGGATCATGCTGTGAGTGAGGCCGGGCGGGGCTGCCGGCGGTGGGCTGGGGTGTGCGCGCCGTCCCGGACCTGTCCCGGCCGTTCCCGCGGGCTCCGCCACCGCGGGGGACACGTGGCCCGGTGGCCTTGCGACCCCAGCCCTGCGCGGTCAGCTCCCGAGTGGCCTGGGTCGGCGCTCCCCTTCCTTCCTGTTCTCCACGTCCCTCACCCACGCTGGCCAATGAGCGAGCAACACACCAGCACACCCACACCCGCGCTTCCGCCTGGCGCGTCCCCGCCTGCGAGCGCGCGTGGGGTCGCGGTGTCAGCTCTTGCCAGCCGGAGGCCGAGGCGGCTCAGTGGGTGGCTCTGGTGTCACAGCCCTCCACAGTTGGTTATTTTTGACAGTCCCTTTAGGGCACCTTCCTCCTTCTGGACACGCCGCCGCTGCCTTGAAGTGCGGATGTGAATGTAGACAGGGTGCACTTGGCGGATTAAACACCCAGCCTTTGGATACAGTGCTTTCTTGTTATTTTTCTTGTCATTCTTTTAGCCACCAACCTGGATAAATGTTTGGAGACACTAAAAATAGAATGTCAGAGTGACTGCCCTCCCCGTGCTGGCTCTTTTATTTATAGCATTCCCCTCTTTTTTTCCTTTCAGTTCTGTAATTAATATGTGTTTTTAATTCTTGTTTGCTCTTTGCAGTCTTCTATAATCTGTCCTTCCCTTAGTTTATTAATTTTTTAATTTTTGGTCAGAATCACAAGTGTCCCCTCCCTTCGATTACTGCAGCTGCTGCTGCTTTTGATTTCTAAGTTAGAAGTATTTCATCATCATTGTTGTTGATGATGAAAATGAATGTGGTTTAGATAGCAGCGCCACCGTTACTTTCACTTCTGTGAGGGCATAGATGAACCTGAAGCGAGTTAAACGTTGATGTGATCTTAAATAAATAGGTTTTTGGTCTCCTGCTTGTTAATTTTTGTTGCTAGCAAAGAAAGTCACTGGCAGGATTGCTGTACGGATTTAGGATAGCTGTGGGGAGTACGTGGTGGTTCTGCCATATGCTGTGCTCTCTTGAACATGTGCTGCTTCCCGGGTCACCTTGTGGCCACTCACAGCTCTCAAATTCACTCTTTCTACCTGCTCTCCAGGAAGTATTGCATTTCGTTATCTTCCACTGGGTTTTCCCAAAAGTTCTCTTCAGGCAAATGAAAATAGCCGAGTGCCTTCCTTAATGTTGAATTATAATACTTAATTTTTTTTTACACTTACAGTTTCTCTTAACGTTTACTTATTTCTTTGGGAGGTTTGTATTTTGCTGGTGCACACTGCTAACCCTTGTGGGTTTGAGTTGTGTAAACTTTGTGTGATGCCCTGAGGGATGGTGAAACCTTTACCTTTACTTCTAGAAAAAATGTAGAAGACTTCACTGGCCCTCGAGAAAGAAGCGACCTGGGATTCATCACGTTTGATATAACTGCTGATATCCTTCACCAAAACTGCTCGGTTGCTTTTTCTGTAGGTTTGAAATGAGATGCAGGCGTAGACGTTTGAGGAAGTGTGAGTGTGAATATTGACTCCACCACGGCTCGGTACTTTCATCAGTAAAATAGTGTTGATATTTCCTTGTTCAAACTTCGTGAAAGTTAATTGTGTGACTGTGTCTTAATTTTTCATGTAAACAATTTAAACCTGGGAAAGAAAAGATAAAAGATTATTTTGGTTAAAGAAGAAAAAATTCACCAGAGCTCATCCTGCCTAGACATAGTCCATTTTCAGTCCCAAATAATTCTTCGTCTTTTATTATAGAAAACAATCAAAAAACCCGAAAGTTGCTGGGCAGTGGTGGCACTCCTTTAATCCCTGCACTTGGGAGGCAGAGGCAGGCGGATCTCTTGAGTTTGAGGCCAGCCTGGCCTACAGCATGAGTTCCAGGACAGCCAGGGCTGGTAGAGAAGCCCCGTCTCAAAAACCAAACAACAACAACAAAATAAAACCCCATATGTTTAAAAAGAAATCGCATCTGTAGTGGTTCAGAAGGCCTTTGTCAAAGTGACAGTGCTGCGTTGTGTCAGTTGTCATCTTTAGAGTCAAAGAAACCTTAATGCAGAATCTTCATGAAGTGAGGCAGGATGAGCTGTTTCCCTTTATCTCGAGCTTCTGTCTTCAGCCCTGAGCATCTTGGTAACTTTAGGGCCACAGGTTAGAATCCTGGTAGTATATTATTTTTATTATTATTATTTTATGGAGATTGGTTATATAAACATCTGACCATGTGTTTGGTAGGTTTACCTGTTGTTCATCCTGAAATCATTTGCAGTTTTTAATGAAACAAATTGTTGGATTCAGTTATAGGAGTTAGTTTTTCAATGTACCCATTTTTTTTTTTTTTGGAAATAGAGATGCCATCAGAAAAATCGCAGGATAAGCTTAATGTTTAAATTTTCATTCTCCTTTTAAAATTCCAGATAGGAAGGAGTTTATACATAGGTGAAAGGGGTAATTCGTAATCTAGAAAATTACAGTAAGCCTCTGGGGATGTAGGTCATTTGGTAGGGGGCTTGCCCAGCACTGCATAAACTGGGCTGGCGGGGCAGGGTTGAGGATCAGAAATTCAAGGGAATTCTTGACTACGGTTTTTATGCATCATCAGACTTACAGTTCGTCCAGGTTTTCGTAATGTGCTCTTGATACTTGAAAGTGAGTTTTTCCTTTTGGAAAGAACTACTATAGGCCTCTTAATTCTGAACTCGTGGTAGGCGTACCTTAAAACTAGATTATAGTAAACTTATTACTATCAGTATGTATATACAGAAATAAAACTAGTAATATGCATATAATACTTAATAAAATCCCTGTGTTAGCTCATTTCTCAGTTGTGGCAGAGTATTGTAGTTCATATAGTGAGTACCCACTCTAGAGTGAGCACCCCTCTCCAAGATGAGCAGGGCCATGTTGTGTTTCTTCACTCCTGCCGCAGAACCCCACACGCTGAGGCATCGTAGTTTATCCTGATCTCTAACCAAGTTAACTTTATAGAATGTTGGACTTGGTTAATTGCCTGAGCCTGTGCATATGTGCATGGTGCTTCTTTGGGTAGTGATGACTGGATCCGCTTTAGACAGAATTAAAGCCTTAGGTTTTTATGTTTATTTTTCTAATAAATATGTTAACTAGTTACATTTACAGGGAGGATGCATAGCCCTTTCAAATGTGCTACATCTTGCCATATATTATCCTGTATTTTTCTCTTAAAATGGTGATTTGGTATAGTTATGGACTGCCTATTGTATTTTGTTTTAATGTTCATGTTGCTATGGATGTTTTAAGACTGAGATCTCTCTGTGTTGCTTTGCAATCCTTAGAGTCCTTAATTTGTTTACATCTAGAGAATATATTTGATTGGAATGTTAAGCAGTTATTTCTTTATTTGTCAGCAGAGTATTCAACAAAAAATAATGTAAGTATTTACCTAAGTATATTGTAATAATTGCTTCTTAAATATTATTTCTTGCGAAAGAATATAATTTAAAAAATTTAAAAAATATAAAAAATTTTTACCTGTTAAAAAGTCAGTCAAACAAACAAACAACAGAACAAATCAAGTTTATGGAGAGATGACTCTGGTAAGAAAGCTCTTCTCCCTGCAGTAGTCTGTTGATACCGTGTGTGCCTCGTAGCTCTCTAGTATTATAGGGTCCAGAAAGATGTACATGCTGTGTTACAGCCGAGTATTGTTTGATTGCCTCAGCTTCTCTTGTAGAACCACTGCTGAAAGTATGGAGTGGTTCAGCACATCAAACTGAGATACGTATAAACAGAACATCGCTTCTGTGTTGTTTTTGCCAAAGCAGTTCTGTGTTTCTCATTAGTGTAGGTAGGCAATTTGTAATTAAAGATGGGTCTATATTTCATTTGACCTGTATTATTTATTGTTGTTATTGTATTGTTACTATTGTTTTTATTGACTTGTATTGGCAGCATGTTAAACAGCTTATGTAGTAATTTTTGGCACTACAGCTAATTACTTGGTGTATATATCTTATTCCAGGTATTTCATTGGGCATTGAGAATATTGAAGTGAGTGAACTTTAAATAAACAAAATATATTTTAAAGATGGCAGAAAATGCTGCTCTTCAAAATAAGAGTTCTGCATTTTAAAAATAAAAACCTGTTCTTCAAAATAAGGGTAACACTATACATAAAAACTGTTTATTGGGTATAAAAAATTGCAAGGATCAGTGTTACTCTTACGGTGAGCATATGTAAACTGTATTTGTAATCCTGGTTCACCTTAGTAAGTCCAGCAAGCTAACACTGATTTGGAATTAAATTACTGCATTGGTGAGTAATGGATAGAGTTCCATTCATTCATCAAGCTCTTTGCTTATATAGATTTTGATTTGAAATGATAATGTTTCTGCTGAGTTATCTAAGTGACTTTGAATTTGATGTAGGCTCTGAACCAAGTCGTCCTTTGGGACAAGATCGTTTTGAGAGGTGATAACCCAAAGCTGCTTTTGAAAGACATGAAGACAAAGTATTTTTTCTTCGATGATGGAAATGGCCTCAAGTGAGTGAATCTTTATCATTTTTACCATTTTAAAGTAAGGTTGGTGAGAGGAAGATGAACTGTATTTGTTTTAAAGAAAAGATACTGTGCCTGGGGAAGTAGTTCAGTGGTAGGGCACTTGCTTGGCATGCACAGGATCTGGCTCAACTCTGAAGACAGGAAAGAAGGGAAGAGGACAGGAGACTTGTGAGAGAAGTGTTGATGTGTTTTGAACGTAGCTGAAAGACCAAAGAAAGGTAAAAGTTGGCGTCTGTTCTAGTAATCATTTCTCTACTAATGCTAAATGCACTAGTCACAATAAAAGTCGATAGCGGTTATAGTTTGCTTGCTACAGCTGTGATAAAAACACTCTGAACAAATGAACTGGAGAAGAAAGGATTCATTTGGCTTACATGTTACAGTTCGTCATGGGGAAGCCACAGCGAAAACTGATGCAGAGGTCGTGGAGGAATGCTGCTCATTAGTTTCCCTAGTTTGCTTGCTTATACACCCCAGGACTACCTGGATGGTGCCCAGGGATGGTACCACCGAGCGGAGGGCTCAACCTTCTCATCAATCATAAAATGTCCCACAGGCTTGCCTGCTTGCCGGTCTGATGGGGTTCCTCAGTTGAGCTTCCTTCTCTGAGATGACTATATCTTATGGTGACAGAAAACTAACCCGTGCAGTAGCTTTCCTGTTGGGTGAGTGGGACACAGACTGTCTCATGAGTGATAGGATCCACACTGAGAAATTAAAGGTCCTACATTCTGAACTCAAGTCAGGGCAGCCTGCGTGAGGAAGTGATATGCGAGATCTGGGGTAGGTACCTAAGTTTCCAGTTTTTGCTTCTCTGATTTTTTCCCCCCCAAAGTTCAGTATACTCTTCACAAAAGAGGAAATCAAAATGACTGATGGTCAAGATCTCAGGTCATTTTGACCTTTTTATGGTTTCTAAGAAAGGATATAGGAAAAGAGCTATTTTGATTTAGCCACACCTTTGGACTTACAAATAAAGAATTTTGAACGTGATAGATTTTGATCTGCTGGAGTTTGTGCCTCTACAGAATAGCAAAATTAGATTTCAAATTATTACCTTCTGATTTGTAGCATGAGTCTCATTTTCTCTTCATTGTGTTTTATTCATTAACATTGTGTTTTTGTTGCAAATTAATTGCAGCTGTGAGTTTAGGTTGGCCATTTAGGTTACCTATGGGTTTAATGCTGGTGTCTTCTAGTGCTGTCTGTAGATTTCAAGTAGGATGAAGAAATTGTTCTGTTTTTGTCTATTAGAAATAGTTAGTTATAAATTAAGTATGTGGCCCCATAGTGCTTGATTGAAAGTATTTTTATTAAATGACATGTTCTGCTAATCTTTGTTTATTACAATTTTTTGTAGGGGAAACAGGAATGTTACCTTGACGCTATCTTGGAATGTTGTACCAAATGCTGGGATTCTACCTCTTGTGACAGGATCAGGACATGTATCTGTCCCATTTCCAGATACCTATGAAATAACGAAGAGTTACTAAATTATTGTGAATTTGAAACATATTTTTATATGTGATAAATTACATCTCATGTGTTTTCTGTATCTTCATTTGTTTTGGTTATAGTTTTCTTTTTCTTTCTGTTTTGGGATAAGAAAAACTAAAGTCAAAAAACAGAGTTGAAGTGAAAGGTTCTGGGTTGCTTAAGCTTAGCTTTGCTGACACAGTGAAGACGCCAGAGAGGGGTAGGGTAAGAATGGGGCAGCGGCAGAGGAAGAACATGTAAGCAGGGCTTGAATATTTCTTTTATTTACATTGCCTTATGGAATATAAAATGAGCATAAAGGGCTGTTAAACTCCCAGGTGTCTACAGAGTCAGAAAATTTCTTAATTATTTGTTTTGTGTTCATGCAAGTTGACAATAATTATGACTTACACCTGAACACTCTCTTATATCTTTTAGGATATATTACATTATTGGGAACATTAATGTGGTTCTTTGAAGTCTGGCTTACAAAAGAGCACACTGGTAAAATTGTATTCCATTTGTTTTAGAAGTACCCATAATGCTTGTCTTCCTTAGGTTAATAGTAGCTTTCTTCAAACAAAGACCAAGAACCTCTTTGTATGCTGTAAAATCTTGCAAGCTCATTTTAAAGTCTCAACTCAACCATATGTATGTCTTTTAGTGCTTCCAGAATGTTATTTTGTATATCTCTATAAATTTTAAGCTTTGCTATTGAAAGTTGAAAATGTTTGCATGGGTTGCCTCCAGAACTGGATTTGTTCCACTGAACATGCTGCTGTAATTAGCTGCAGTTACTTAGCTCCATATTTTAACAGCTGGAATAGTAAGAATTCTTGTGATGTGCTTTCCCATCTACAAATCTCTCTTGTTTGACTGTTGTGTTGAGTAGTCCTAATGAGGTGGACGGTGCAAATGTTAGCTCTTTGCATGGGAAGAACCTGAAACCCAGAAATTTACTGACTTGCATCCAAACTGAATAGCAAGCAGTGGAGTTCTCTTATACCTCAATTTACACACTAATCCCATTCACCTAATTTTATTATAGTTTTTGTTGTTTCTCATTCCTTCTAGAAGTGATGGAGGGTGAAGCTAGTTTTCCAACAGCCAGCAACACACACACAATGATATTTTATCTGTGGATCTTCATTTTTACACACAGTGATATTTTTGTCTGTGACTATTCATTTTTATCCAAATTAAAAGTACCTAGGTTTGTAAAATAATTTAGAGATTAATTACGTTTTATATATATAACTAATTATATAATTATATTTGACATGAAATATTTTTGCAGCGATCAACACCCTCAGTTACTAATGCAGATTGGCTACTGTTAATCCAAGAACAGACACTGTAGGTACATCCAAGCAGTAACCCAAAACGGGCTGTTTTCTAGCACTAGCATAAATTGAGTAGTGTTTGTTCTGTTTACCTCATTTGAAGTGTGTCATTGCTTGGTGATACTTGTTTTAGCAGCTCTTGTGTGTGGTGGTGCAGTTCTTACAAATGCATGTGCATGAGGTTTTTAAATCAGAAAGGTCAAAGGTAGAACCTGATTTGGCACTAACAGTTTGATTAAACGTTTCAGTCTGTTTCCTTGTCTGTAAAAATGACTCTTTACTGCGTTACACATCTGAAGTGTCTGCTGCTCAGCAGCTCACGATCAGGAAAGTCCATGAGTCATCTCAAGTCAGGGAGGTGATGGAAAGTACATCACGTAGTTCTTTTACATTTTAGACCTATAAAGTTGAGCTTTATACATTGAACATATACCAGCTGTGTAAATCTGCGAGTGTCGAAGCTTAGACTATCTGGGTGTGTCCTAGTTCAAGAAGCCATGAACAAGCCTGTGGCATTAAAGCCAGACCTCTGTTCCACTAACAGTTCACTGTATTTTGTGATGAGTGGATCTGTTAGTCCAGCACAGACAAACTAGAGCTGAAGTTGTCTAGAATTATCATTCATTTGAACAGCCCAATTTTAGGAGTTTGGCGAGGAAAACAGGGAAAGCCCAGCTTGTACAATGTGACAGAGGGAGCTGCCCAGGGTATTGCTGACCCAGTGCACCTCTAGCCCTGCTTCTCAGGAACTCAGTGCCGTGTTGCACAGCTTTACCAGTTTGTAACAGTCCTGACCTTACAAAGTTTGTATGTTTGATGAGCATCTCTAGTCTCTATTTCAGAGAAGTCTCATCTGGTCTCTAAGAGACTTGGTGCTTCCGATTTTAACAAGCCAAGGTAATGTATGGATAGAGTCTGAGCCCATAGCTGATTCTTGGAAAAGAGGATAATTGCAAGATACTTAGTAGGGTGATTGCAATTAGAAATGAATAAAATGTAGCACTCAGCATATCCCCTTCAGGTTCCCCTAGAAACAGCTTCGTCTGTGTGCTGTAGGACCATGCATTGCATTTGCTGTCCTTACGGCAAAAGGAAAATAGCAACATCAGAAACTATTAAGAATGTAATAGGAAGATTGGTCTGTTTGAATGTTTTTTCGGGTAGTTATCTTACAGTTCTTCAGCAGTCTGGGCAGTCAGTTCTTCGTGTGAAGAAATGGACGTTAAGTATCTAAAGCTTTGGATGGGGCTGCTACAGGTTAGTGGAGATTTTGCTCTGTTAGACTTTGAATTAACATCTAATAGGTCTACAGAGGAGACCTTGTAGCCGTGACCTTTGATTGTAAGCAAACATCTGTCTATTTCAAAAGCTTCCCTCGCTTTCAGTAGCAGGCCTGTGTACTTTACCGTGAGACTGCCAATGGTTCAAAGATGTATGTTTCAAAAAAAGTTATTCCATAGTTTTTATGCAATTTGGGAAATTGTTTACTTAAAACATAAATTCACAAGAAAATAATCCATAAAAATGCTGAATATATGTAAAGATTTTCTTAATTACAATAAATATTCAACATTTTTTAAATAAAATGAGTTATTTTCTGAGTAAAAGTATGTATTTTAAAGATGTCCATATATGTGTATTTTGGGGAAGCTGCTAAACTGAAAGGAAACCCAGTTGTAATGAATGTCAGATTTTAGGAATGAGTGCACAGCTGGGCTTTGGAGGCTTGTTACACACAGGATGTGCTGGGGGTTGTGTGCCCCTATAGTAGACTGTAAGTCCTTTGAGCGCATGCTGTCAGGTCTGCCCTTGTATCCTGCCCAGCACCCGGCACAGTGTCTGGCAGATGATAGGCAGCGCCCAATCAATACTGGTGATGCAGTGCTTGTGTCCGATGGGACCGGCCTTGGGAACTGTCTGTTCACTGTCCCCTTTATGAATGCTGCTTTTTTGATTATCTCTCTCCTGGTTTCTCTTCCTGTTCTTTAAGCTCAGTTGGACTGTCCAGGGAGGTACCTGGTGGTGTTGCCCCAGGTTCTGTCACTGCCCTCTCCCTGGTTTTCACAGTGAGAACTGAGTGGCTGTGACAAGAAGAACTAAGGAAACAGACTAAAGCAAAATACTCAAACTGCTTCTCAAGTAGAGCTCTGAAGAAGTGAAGCCCACTGCACAGCTATTTGAAAGCTCAGTGTGTGTCATGACGTTTGCCTGGGCATATTAGCTCTGGCTTGGCCCAGTTGACAGCACTGAACCTATTCAAGTGTGGAAATTCTCCATTTTTTTGGGCAATTTTTTTTTTTCTTTTTTGAGACAGGGTTTCTCTGTAGCTTTGGAGCCTGTCCTGGAACTAGCTCTTGTAGACCAAGCTGGCCTCGAACTCACAGAGATCCGCCTGCGTCTGCCTCCCGAGTGCTGGGATTAAAGGCGTGCGCCACCACCGCCCGGCAATTCTCCATTTTTTTATCTCAAGAGTTTCTCAGAATGAATCCGTATCAGCGAACTTAGACAAACAAAATTGTTCATGAAAATAAAATCAATGAGCTTAGAGTCTTCCTTTCGGTAGTAAGAGGTTTGGGACTGGGTTTTCTCTTCTTCCCCAGGAATTCCCCCCCCCCCACATGCCCAAACATTCTTTGCTCCTTACAAGTTTTGCTTCACACTTTTGTCCTCTTATCTTTTCCCTGGAAAAGGGTAAAAGCAAAACCTCGGCTTTCGGTACCACTGCCCGATGTGTACCCATCCCCGTCAGTACTTCGGTATGACTAAATACAGACACCACCTTGGAGGGAGCACTCAAGCCACTCCCTGAGCCTTTCACTTATCTGTGGGTACTTGGAGGTCGGCGTTTTGGAGCTGGCAACAAAAGTGCTGATTAAAATTAAACATTTGAGACAGAAAATACAATTCATGTGTGTGCCTTATCCACATTCCCTTCTGGGGGCATGGAATAACTATAGCTTTCCAAGCTAATGACTTAATACAAATAATGGGAAGGGACTTACTGACTGTATGAGGAGAGGACTCTGAGGTGCAGTGTGGATCTTGAATAGCCCGAGTTTGGTGAGAACTGGATCTTGAGGACTCTTCTTAGTGGGTGTCACCTAAGTTAGAGAAGCAGGAGAAGCTTCAGTGGCTGCTGCTGCCTTCTAGACACAATCCAGAACTGCCATCTGATGCTTGCTCTCTAATCAACATTGGAGGGCCCAGTTAAGCACTGAGTTAACACAAAACTCCATAAAAGGTAACAAAATTTCTCTAGCTTAAGTGAGTTTACTTTTACTCATGTAGTAGCTGTTGTTGTTAACGAATCCTTGAGCAAGGTGTGATGGAAGGGCACAGGTGCCTTCTAGTTTGGGGGACTGTCGTTCTTTCACTTTCAAGCCCCTGTGGATTTGAACTAATTGGGTAAGGTTTCAGAAAATGAAAAAAATTCCCTTGCTCTAGTGTTAAACCATCAACATATTCCAAGGGTAAACGAATTCCACAGCCCAGTGTTGATGCAAGGGGCATGTGGGAAATCGTTTTCAGCTGGGCAGCTACTTCTCAGAAGCACACTTGTAAGAAACCAAACTTTTGCTTAACGCAGTTGTTCTCAACCTTCCTAATGTTGCGACCCCTATAACAATTCCAGATGTTGTGACCCCAGCCATAACATTTCCATTGCCGCTTCATAACTAATTTTGCTACTGTTATGTATTGTAAATATCTGTGTTTTCTGATGGCCTTAGGTGAGCTCTGTGGAAGGGTTGCAACCCACAGGTTGAGGCCACTAGCATACCTAATTATGCTGCCACTTGGTGTTCCCCAGCTGAAACGGCAAGAAGCAGTTGTCAGGAGTATTTGTTTGTTTTGTTTTTAATTTGTATGTGTGCGCATATTTGGCGTGATGTGCAAGCATTAAGGATTGATCTGATGGTGATCTGATGGTTACTGACCTAAGCTTTGTAGCTTAATACTACATTTAGAGACTGAAAATATGTTGTTTGTTTGTTTTTGTTTTGTTGTAGCGCTTTGGTTTGGCTCTGCCCAGTTTATGTCTCGACCTACTCTGTTTGGTGCTCTTTATATAACTTGATGTAATTTAAGTATATAAAAGATACTTTCCTTTGAAGTCTGCTCGAGTTGTTTGACAGCTTACATTCATAATTGCTGATGGTGTCTGGGCTTGGAAGAAGTAGGAGTGTGACTTAGCTATGTGTAGGTAACTGAACTCCCAAGAACATACTAGCACTTTTGTGTCACCACAGCTTTAAGAAGTGTAAGATTTGCTTCATGGAGCACACCAACGGAACACACATACCTTCCTCATTATGGATTTCCTTGCTAGCCTCAGATCCAGCAAATGTTTTTCCGAATCATTACTTTGTTATTTTTTAGCCTTTGTTGCACCTTTGTGTGTGCATGCTTGCAAATGAATACCTATATACATATGTATATATAAAGCCCTTGCTGGTTAGCAGTTTTCTGTATGGAGACTTGGTTTCTTTGTTTTCTTCTAGGATATTTAAGTACTTATTGCTGTGTGTTTTAATAAAAGGCAAGGAAATGAAAGTGTGTTTAGTAAATTTTCTTTAAAATTGACCTTTGCTAACCTTGGGAGATTAATTCTTAAGGACTTCATGAAGACACCCAAATCAAAAATGCTTGACTCCCTTACATAAAATGGTGTAGTGTTTGCACATAAAACATATGTAGACTTCCTTATACTTTTAAGTCATCTCTTGGTTACCTATGATGCCTAAAGTAATGTAAATGCTATGTAAAAATTTACATTACTTAAGGGTGAGGTGAATCTATACATGTTCAGAACAGACACTAAATGCATTGAAGACCTAAATGCATAGCACAGAGCAGCAACAGTTGAACTTCAAACATTTTGTCACACTTAGGTGGATCTGCAGATGTGAAAACTGTTGTTGGGTTGGCTGGTTCAGTATAGTGGTTTGCCCACATGTTTTGTCTCTGTCTGTCTCTCTCTCCTTTCGAAAAAGTTAGAGTTCTGGCTAGGAAAATTGCTCACCTTGTACAAATGTTGAGTTCATAAGCCAAATCACATGTTGTAGTTCCTTGGAAAACACATACATATACACAGACAAATACACACACACACACACACACACAGAGAATGGTTTGCATTCATAATCTAATTATTCCTGCTGTACAGAGATGAGTCAGAGAAGGAAGAAACCTGCTGAAGCTTTTGTAGGAGAAGGCCTAGGGTATGCAGTGCAGAGGCCCAGAACAAGACAGTCCCTGCCTCAAGGTGGGAGGCAGAAACTTCTGAACATTCTCTTCAGACTTGCACTCATATATCCCTATAAACGCACTATACTTATGCATACCATATGCAACACAGACAGGTAAGTTGTTTTAAGTAAGCTTTGGTGATGAGTGCTTAACATGAAATGATAGACAGATAAAGAATTATTTCCAGCCGGACAGTGGTGGTACATGCCTTTAATCCCAGCACTCTGGAGGCAGAGGCAGGTGGATCTCAGTAAGTTCAAGGCCAGCCTGTTCAGCAGAGTGAGTTCCAGGACAGCCAGAGCTGTGACACAGAGAAACCCTATCTTGAAAAACCTAAGAAAAGGGAGGAAAGAAGAAAAGAAACAAGAAAAAGAAAAGAAGAATTATTTCTGTACAATGAGACAAGTCAGCAAATCAGAACAATCATAAATTCTTATGTATTTTACCTTTTTAGAATTAAATATATGAGCCATTAACTTGAAATTTAGTGAATAATTCTAAATATGTTGCTATTGTTGCTGATTAAACCAATAATTAGAAGAGTACCATTGCTGCTGGCCTCGGTTTCCACATGTCTTCTGCATCACCTCTTCCCCCACCCTGCTTTCACTTTTGTGGACATCAGTTTCCAGCTCTGCTTAGGGGTTTGTCACCCATATGGCATCAGATTTGTCAGTTTTTGCTGCCATTCTGAAAAGGAGGAGACTCTTGGTCATCTATGAAAACTTGAGTCAAGGAGGGCTGATCTGCGATCAATAATATGTGTCTTTATTTCATAGACTTGATTTGAAAACAAAAAACTTTCTTCTAGTACAGAAAATTGATGGGAAATTGTGGAACTTCTAATGTGACAAGCATCATTGCTTTTTCTTTGTTGGCTGAAGCATATCATATAACCGAAAGTCAGTTGATCACAGTTAGAAATTCCCCAAGGGAAATACTGCAGATTACATGGCATTAGGTATAAAGAAGGGGAGAGTGTTCCTTAGCTTGTTATATATATATAAAATTCATCAGGTATTTGTTATGTAGTTTATTTTCATGTGGTTATGAATATAAGTTGATCTCTACCATAGAAATATCGGGGTCTTGATGTTTTGAATGAGCACTGGATTTAAATAACTGATTTATGTCTTTTATACAGATCTGTAGTTTGTTCATATTCCCTGCTGTGCAGTAATGCAGTGATAAGGAGTCATCCCTGACAATCCATTCATAGGAAGCCGACCTGGAACCTGCAGGTCGTTCTTCAGTACCAGTGATCTATCAGGGAGGACCAGGTGAAGAGAAGACAAGGAAGAAAGGAAATCTAGTGCTTTGTACAAGCTGTATTTTATGTGAGGCCAATTTATTAAGAAATACATTATCTTACTTAAAGTTTTGCGGGGGGGGGCGGGATGAGGGAAAGTTGGAAAATCATCAGACAGAGACAAGTCAGTAGAAAACTAACCAAGCAACTTTGCAAAAAGAAAGACAGACTGAGCACACAGGAGCCTTTGTTCAGAAAACCACAGCCCTCTAGGGTAGGAAGAATTCTCAGGCTGAAGTCACAGCTCCTCCAAGGACCAGGCCTCAGGCCATTACTGGTCTTCTCAAGCAGTTTCCTAGTTTTAAGCAAAAAGCTTCTGAAAATGGCAAGGCCTCAGGCAAAGCCTTGAGTCACTGTGGCCCCAGAGTAGGTGGTACAGTCACCTGTCTACTAGTGGACACTGTTGTGTGTCAGTGACTGGATGTCAGACTTTGTTTCTGTAGAAAAGGAATTCTAGCTGGTTTTTGTCTACATGTAAATTCTTAGAAAATTACCTTTAATATCATTAAACATTGGAAACTTTATTTGCTGTTAAAATAATTAAAGGCATTTTGGGGAATAAATGTTAGCATTTTAAAGTACACACTGGTATTACTCTTAGGCATTACTTTTAACAAATGTATTCAAATGTATCCAGCTGGAATTTAAACACCATAATGGTCTGGAACTTAGAAACATTTTCCAATAAGTTCTTCCTAGTGGTTACCATTTTAATTATTTTTTTCTCTTTCAATGATAGACTTCTCTTTAGAAAAATTTTATCCTGTGATAAATACTATAGAGAATGCTATCCTGACATCTTTATTTGATAACTTTAACTTCTCGACAAAAAGTGATTGTGTATGCATGTAGATTCAAAATGATCTCTTAATTTATTTTCAAAGTTTCAACCATTTTTTAAAAATAAAGGAACAAATAAATTATTCATAACATATAATATCAGTATCATTATTTATAAAAGTAACAGTTCAGACAGTTAAGAACAAAACTCACACCTTTAATTACAGCACTTGGGAGTCAGAGGCAGACAGATCTCTGTCCTCAAGGCCAGCCTGGTTCACAGAGTGAGTTCCAGGACAACCAGGTCTAGATAGAGAAACCATGTCTCAAAGAAACAAAAACAAAAGGATAAAACTCACCGTGAACCTATGAAGTGTTCTCAGAATTAATGAGACATTCTCTTGGATCACTGGCAAATGGACCTGGGCAAATACTGTGAAATTCTCATCAAGACAAGCAATTTAACAGGAGTGGGAAAGAACATCAGTGTATTTCAACTGGACACTGGCAGACCACAGCAGTGCAAACCTCAAAGTAGCTGGAAATGTGCAGCCTTTACTCCCCCGTGCTCCCTTCTCTCTCTCTTGATTCTTTCTTTTATAATATTATTTATTGTTATTGAAAGTAGATTCTTGTATCATACAGTATACACTGACCACAGTTTTCCCTCCCTCCACTCCTCCCAGCTACCCACCACCTCCCCTCTCTTCCAGATCCACTCACCTTCTGCTTACTCTTCAGGAGACAGCAGACCTCCAAGAGAGTAGTAGTACAGCCAAACAGGACAGAACAACAGGCAATAAGACAAGGCAAAGCCCTCATGTCGAGGCTGGTCAAGGCAACCCAATAGGAGGAAAAGAGTCAGAAGAGCAGGCAAGAGTGAGAAATACACCTGCCCTTGCTCTTAGGAGTCCCACAAAACACTGGAGTACATTATACCTACAGTTTGCAGCAGTACGTAACTGATTAAAACAGCCTGCTAGAAATATTGATGGCACTGAGTGTAAGCCTTGGTGAGATGAGTATTGAGATACACATAGGGTAGTTTGTGGAACCCTTACTAAGGCAGTTGTCAAATTATCTCTGATTTCGAGGTTTTATGCCATAGTAAGAATCTGGGTGAGATGTGCCTTTGTTCTGTGGTGGGCAATTAAGAGAAAGAAAGTGGACCTCAATCTTGGACACATGATCTGAAGGTCAATTTTAGAGAAGGATTGCATATTGAGGACACAATTAATTGCTTAAATACAGTCTGCCCCCATGTACAGAGTCCTGAGCTCCTGACTGAAGAACATTGCTTTCTGAATATACCTAAGATTAGAAATCTGCCTTTAACTAATCATGAAACTTTCCCTAAGTGTAAATTCTTCATTTATTCTTAACTTCTGTTTGACTTTACAAACTTTAGTCCAAGTTGGCAAGTGTCCAGTGCTATCATAGTTTAGTATCATTTACATATTCTTTATGGCTAAAATGTTAAATTTATTTTTGTAATGATCTGTCCTGTCCCTTTAAAAGACAAGCCCTTCCCAGTCCCTCCCCCATCCACTGCCAAAGCAGGCTAATCTTCCTTCTGCTTCTAGTCTGAGTTCTTCATTTTCAGGCTCTCTCAAAGAAGCAGCTTCTGCCTCCCTCCCTTCTCCCCACTTCTTCCTCTCTCTCTCTCTCTCTCTCTCTCTCTCTCTCTCTCTCTCTCTCTCTCTCTCTCTCTCTCTCTGCCTTTCTCTGTTCTTCCTTTTCCCCTTTCCCTC
>JAQHUG010000201.1:597962-614540 GCA_028555095.1 Dicrostonyx torquatus
ATATATATATATATATATATATATGTGTGTGTGTGTGTGTGTGTGTGTGTGTGTGTGTATGTATACATATATATATATATATACATGTAAAGCAAAAATCCGTTTGCATTAAGATAGATCAAGTAAGTTTAAAATAAAAAATAAAAGAGAGGAGGAAAAAAGGAACAAAAAAAGAATTGGGAGAAGAAAGTATGGGGGCAGAAGGTTAAGAAGATTATAGGACTTCGCTAGAGAACACTAAAAATAAGCGCGGGGTAGAATAGAAACCAAAGCGCTGTAGACTGAGAATACAAGAGCACTAATTCAATGTTGAGTGGATGTGTAATCCATATGGATAAACTCTAACCCCTCAAAAGGTCCCACAGATGAAATAATGTTTTATGTTTCCCATGAGTGAGATGAAATCCACTATCTCCCTCAAAAGTGAAAGTAGGTGAAGGGGCTACACCAGGCCAGTTCGACTCACAGCTCAAAGGTTTTGTTTCTGGTTTTTTTTTTCCAATGAATGGTACCGTTCCATTCAGCTCACTTCAACCCTACTGTGATGGTTTGAAAGAAGAAGGTCCCCCAACGTGAGTGGCAGTATTAGGAGGTGTAGCTTTGTTGGAGGGATGTGCTCATATTGAAGGAAGTGTCTCACTGTGGAGGCAGGTTTTAACTTTTGAGGGTTCATATATGTTCAAGCCACATCCAGGACACAGTTTACTTCCTGTTGCTTACATATCATCATGTTACCCCACTTCTCCAGCAACATGTCTGCCTGCAGGCTTCCATGCTCCCTGCTGTGATGATAAAGGACTAAGTCTCTGAAACTGTAACCTTTCACCACAGTTAAACATTTTTCTTTGTAGTAGTTTATGTGACCATCGTGTCTCTTCATAGCAATAGAAACCCTCACTAAGACACCCAGTAAAGAACATTTATCAATGGCTTATGAGGATTTGGATAACAAGAGATCAGGGTTAGATACTTTACCTTTTTTATAATAAGAGATTGAAATTGGGCATAAGTAGTATCAGTTATATTTAACAAAAATCAGTATTGTGGAAAGTTAACACTTGTTTCGAGGGCGTCCTCACCATTCCCTTCCCTTTGATCACAGTATTAGTTATTGAAAGGCACAGGGAAAAGCTGCAATTCCACAGAAGACTGTGTATGTAATGAGAAGCTACAGCATTTCAGGCTTATTTCCACTAGGTGGTGCTATTGAGCTCAAAATTCAATCTGCTCCATATTTTAAATACAGAAATTTGATCACAGAAAACATCATACTGTTCTTTTTTCTCCTCCTGGATTAATGCTCAAATTTATGCCTAGGTTACATTTTATCCCTTTTAGAGACATAGTAACCCAAACTTACAATGTTTGAAATTTAAAAATTGTTATGATGGTGTTTTTTTTTTTGAAGAGCATATAAATGACTTTTCTAAATTCATAGGTTCTATTTAGCACTTAAAATGTGCTTTTAATTCAGAATATGGGTATTTTATTTTTTGGATAGAACATAGATTTCATTTTCAGACTATAAAAGAGAAGATAAAATGGAAAAGGCTAAAGCACTTCTCAGGTTTCTTCAAGAACGGTAACACGAATGGATGTGTTTCTAAAACAGACTATTACCGAGTTCAGACTTTCCAGTTCACTGCCTTGTGACACTGCAAAGAAAATCAAAAATTCCAAAAAGTAAATAGAGTTTCTTTCAACGAATGAATGATGAATGCCCAGCTCTGTGAATAGGTTATGGCAGAATAGCGATGGACCAAACAGCTAAGACCATTTTCTTTGCTGTACAAATGAAGAGACTGAGCAAGGGCAGAGCCGCTGGCATCTCTGTGGCTTCTCTCTCAGTGTCTGGGGTCTTTAACCTTAACTCCCACTTACAAAGGGAAAACAAGAGCAGGGCGAGATTGTGAGTGAGTAAGTGTTTGTGGACAATTCCTAGATCTTTACTAGATTCCCACAAGTGAAAGTGTTAATAAAGTACCTTTACAGTGGCAGGTGAAAAAGGCTGTGTCCCTTAGAGTAGCTTTTGTGACAGAAAGCACAGACCACGGAGTCAAGTAAAACTGAACAATGAATTAGGAGATCTCCTGCTTACACTCTGTGAATGTGGGCAGATCTCTTTGTTTACCTGACACTCAGGCTTCCCACAAAGAAAATGGAGTCAAGCCAGAGTAGGGCACATGTCGGTAGTCACAGTGGCTTGGGTGTGATATGAGACAGTCACTTCAGGTAAAGAGGTGAGAGAAATACAGAAAGTTCTCACATGGCATAAATTAATGAACAAGCAGCTGCACTATTGAATGAAAAACTAAATCACAAGAGAGAATCACATTATACAATGGGATTAAGTGCCTACTTTATGGAGTTAGACTGTAATCCAAATAAAATGACAGTAGGTTCTCAGTGAGCTACCGTTTCCTTATCTCATGATAAATCACTTTAAAACGTACTATGTCTTTAAAAGCTCAACGTATGACATGGAAATGCAATGCCTGGTGGTAGGACTGTTTTTCATGTGGAGGATAGGTTGGGTTTTGACCCTCCTAATGGCCAACTATTTGACTGTAGATTGGCAAAGCCTATTTGATTGATTGCAGAGACCTGGCAAGACTCAGGCTGATAGGAACCCAGAGACGGTACAAGTCAGCAGCGAGACATTGAGAAGCCATGAGCAGCAGGCATGCACTATTTATAGAGGCTGCATTACTGCTACTGGCCCAGTTTTCGTGATGGGATTCAACATGATGCCCTCACGTAAAGTTACACATTGTTCTCCTTCACATCATGACATTACTTTTCGATCCCCGCGGAATGATGCTAACATCATGTTTTAGGTTGTAAACACTGATGTGCTCTGAAGCTGTGCACATTTTTACTTGAATTTCTTTCTTTTCATTTCTCACACAGTCCAGCAGATGGCAGCAATTCCCTTTAGAATCCAAAGTTTAGCTCATGAACATTCATTTTTGCCTGCCTATGACCAGTAGAGGAGAAATCACCGTTAGTTATAATGAATGACAATAATCTGTCACAACAATAATGTCTCCCATTAACCTATCAAGGAACTTAACGCATTTCACATCCAAACAATGATGAATTTTTATTTTTATTTTCTCAGTTAGTTTTTGTTAATCTCCATTTCATTTTCTAAACCTTATAACCAGGAAATAAACGAGACAACAGAATTTAAATTTATATTTATGGTAAAATAATGGTTTCTACATAAAAGCATGAAGACAAATCTTTGATGTCAACGTGAGGTTCTGATTTCACTGTACAGTTTAATAAAAAGTCAATCATGTGGCCTGTGGTATATTGCCATTGTTCTGGTAGCAGAATGGCAAACAGCCATCACATCCCTCCATTTGGCCCTGCCACAGAGTGTGCTAGATGAGAATGGACTTCAAAATATTAGGGCAAAGCCAGCTTCACATTCAGGACATAAGTTTTGTTTAATACGTAATCATGGGAAATGGCATCTTATTCTTTTTGGTTTTAAGTCATAGCCTAAAGGTTGAGCTCTCTCTCTAGTTCCAGTAGTACATATGTATCTCTATCTATCTGTCTATCATCTGTCTACCTAATTCAAAAGCCAATGTTATCTTCTATATTTCTCAAAATATGTTTTAATCCCAGTTTCTCTCTTTAATAACAATTAGGGGTTTACCTTCCATGTTCTAAGCCTATGCTCATGAAAAAGAAAAAAATTTTGCCTAAAACTTCGGAATTGTGGGGAAATGATTTCTCTGCAATCTTATGTGAGTCTTGCACTTCAGATAAGCATATAGATTCAATGAAACATTTCTGCAGAAAACTTGCTGATTATCTAGTGACCCTGCCTGATGGATTCACTTTGACAGTGCTTCTCACAGGGCTCTCCCTAGATTCCTCCAAGGATCCTCCTTGTCTACAGGTCATTTGCAAGCACATGAAATTAAAAATTATGTTTCTCTTCAGTCTGTTGAGATTTGTTTGGTGAATTTGCCTAAGTTTCACATATCGAAAGATGATATACCAAGCAGTAGTTACTCACGAGGAAACTCAAATGATGAGAAGCAAATTATGTAAAACTAGAAAAAATTAGGGAAGTAAGAAACAGCCATGTAGCACTGAGCTATTAGTAACTTTATGAAAAATAACACAGTCTCATCATGAGGAAGAAAATTCTTTTGCCATGTTTGGAAAAAAATCTTACATGTAAAGTTAACATGATGATAAGGTTTAGAAGAGAGTTTAAATGATGTTTTATACTGGAATTTCTTCTCACAGAATTGGAGAAAGTTGTGTTATTGATGTGTACATCAGGATTTATAAAGGAAAGATCAGAACAGCCCCTCACTTTGTTTTCTTTAGAGGTGTCGGTATATCACATAATCTAAGGGACCTAGAGCTTGGCTATAAGGTCTCTAGGGTATGTGGGATGTGCGCGGGTAGCAACACAATGGAAGAGGCATGGGACTGTCTAATCTGTGGTGATGGTCCGAGGAGGCCTGCTGGCAGGACAAAGCAGAGAAGGAAACTGTGTATGTTCCCCGGGTGGAATCAGCATTAATGAATGGCTAGCATTTGGACACACTGATTGATGAGCTACATTGGCTCTTGCTAGGCAGTGATACTCCCATAAGAAGTCAGAACTGTTATCGGGGCACTGATGCATGATAAAACAAATGCACTGCTTTTTGCATGAACTTGAAAATTGAATATGCTAAAGTTGAACACAATGGAAGTTAAAAAATAGGGCCCTTTTCTTATTTCTCCACCTCCTCACTTTGAAGGAGTTGCCAGGCATTCTGTCATTTTCAGGTTGGATGAGCTTTGAGATCCCTAGAGTTTATTAATTTTCAGCAGCATTTGATATAAAATAATTTACATATCTCTTGACTGGGATTAACATTACCAATTCTCATACCATGAAAGTTTCTCTAAGTTAGTCTGCAACATGAAATATGAGTTTTTAACATGTTGAATATGAATTTGAATTCGAAACACTGTTGTAATCTTTGTTTAAAGAATTTGAAGCTTGTTTTTTAAATAATAATAAGTTTCTTCCTCCAAACATTCTGTACAGACAGTCTATATTACTGAGGACTGAGAGTATAGGCTCATTTTAAACAAGATCAGTCCTCTTTTGTGATCAATGTTTTAAAGTTTCCCCTGCCTCTTGTCTAGAGTCAAGCTGAGGGGGAAAGTCCTGAGGAGCCCATTGTTTGAGCAGCCAGCTTGGACAGCACATTAACTGGATGTGGCGGTCAGGCCGTGAATGGCTTGCTAAGTTAGCACACACACATAGAGCAATCACCACCTCCCTAATACTGCATTTCCTTGCCAAAGGTCACACAGTGAGGGTCATGTGTTAACACATACACAGGATCTTCGTCACTGTTATCAAAACCCTGAGACAAGGCTTTTTCAGGTTACAGAACCAGGGCTGGAGGTGAGGACCAACAACAGGGGGAGTCTAGGGTTAGAAAGTTTACATTCTTAGTCAGTGGAAAGGCAGGTGTTCAAGGTTTTGTTCAAGTAGGAAGACCTTGGTAGCAAAAATTGGATGAACAGTTCAGATCACTATGCTAGACACACAGAGCATGGCGCTGGGCCTGAGTGAGGGATCTAGGTCCTTGTCTATAACTGTCTACAGAAAGGGCAGAATCCTGGTTTTGTACTTGGCCTGGGTGTGATGGGATTTGCTTTGGCCTAGGAGGCCTGTCAAGAACCGCCTGGCCATTGACAACTGCCTACTTATAAATGCATGTTAGCCATCTCTAATCCTTACTCCAGGCATAGCTTTCCTTGTTTTTAGATGATTGGAATTGCCTGTACTTATTATCTCTGTCTTTTTAGATATTTTCCCTTTTAAAGTACTAATCATAGCCTTTATTACTATGTTATTAGTTTATACATCCCCACTTTTACCCCATTTCCTTATTTTGACACCTAGGGCATATTATTACGATAACAAATGCACCTCCCTCCCACCAGCACTCAAGGCTTCTATTTATCCAATTCCATGTTTTATTACTTTCAGAAAGTCTTCTCTGCTTCTCTTCGGTCTAAGATGTTTTATTCATGGCTTCCCTCCCAGCCCTTTTTTTCAATCATACTTAGACCATCTTTGCCTGCATACTCCACCAACCACTCAACCAATTCTATTTCTTTTCAAATTCAACCCCCATCTTTCCTATGAATTCATTGTTTTTTGTGGCTTATCCTGAGTATCATTGTTGCTACTTCATGAAGTCTTCATGTTCTGTTTGCCTTACTGTTCTCTGCATTACCACAACACAAACGCTTGTTTAGCAACAACTTGACTGGGTGTTTTTTAATGTCATATTGTCACCTGAACTTTAGATAGCATGCTTTCTTCTAAAGTGGTGTGTTTGTATTTCCCTAGTGGCAGATGACATGCTGGGAATTTTCATTCATACCATCTAACTTGATTTTCACAAGCTTACCACTCGTGTGAAGTTTATAATGATTTTAAATAAGAGAAAATAGAACCTAATGTTGCCAGGAGAAGCTGTTTGCTTGTCCAAGTCCCCCGGCTAGCTTAGCCCTGAAATAACCACACAGAAAACTGTATTAATTAAATCGCTGCTTGACCCATTAGCTCTAGTTTCTTATTGGCTAATTCTTACATCTTAATTTAACCCATATCTATTAACCTGTGTATTGCATGGCAGTGGCTTACCAGGTAAAATTCTAACTGGTGTCTGTCTAAGACGGAGGATCCATGGCCTCTCCTCTGACTCTGCTTTCTTCCTCCCAGCATTCCGTTCTGTTTTCCCGCCTACCTAAGTTTTGTCCTATCAAAAGGCCAAGGCAGTTTCTTTATTCATTAGCCAATGAAAGCAACACACAAACAGAAGGAATTCCTACACCAACTTGACATCAGAAAGTTTGATTAATTTTGACAAATGCATAAAAATTAATGAATTTATCATTTTGAGTTCCTCTACTTTCAGCATCTTCAATATTGCACTAAAATGACAACAGTGACAGAAAAATGGAGGTATAACACAAATTTACATTTATGGCAAGGCACACCTTTAATTCCAGCACTTGGGAGGGAGAAGTCGGTATATTCCTGTGTGTTCAAGGCCAACTTATAAATTGAGTTATAGTCAGACAGGGCTGCAGAGAGAAACCCTGTCTCAAACAAAAACAAACAAAAGTATATATATATATATATATATATATATATATTCTCTACCTTAAGCAAAAGTGCAATTATTAATCTTTTCAAAGGTGTTAATTCTAAGGCTTTTCTATGAAATAAACTTTACTTATTGAAGGTGCAAGTAATGTTAAAGACAATGCCATCAAGTTACAGGTTTGAAATCCAAAACTTTGACAGTTCATCCAGTTCGTGCATTTTGACATGACCCTGGATACACTACTGTACCTGTAGACTTGGCTTCCTCTCTTGACAGATAAGATTAGATGATTGATTTCTTTCCAAGCCTGAGACTTTTCTGCAGCTTTTATTGTCCGCAGTAAGTTTCATATATTGAAAAAGTCCTCAATCTTCCTTCCACAATATCACTCTATAGTTCTTCATCTACAATGCAGTCCTTCTGTTGGAGACTTCCGTCTGGGAACTGGAATGTGGTACTGTTTGACTGCATCAAGGAACACACTGTACTCTCAATTTCCTTAAATATGTTTATGAAATGTTTCTTTACTCAAAACTTTACTCTAAGCATGCTTGTTCATTTAAAATGATCATTCTTAAAGCCATAGCTGTCATAATTTCTGGAGCCAAGTTACATGGAGTTTTCTATTTCTCAGGTTCTGGGAATTTCTATAAAATATATTGTTGTTATCATTTCCACTGCTATTAAAAATGTGTTTAGTCATTATCTTTAGCAAAAGTAGAAATGAGAAAAAATTTCCTTTTTCCCTAGTTCAAAAACAGAAGAAGCAGAAATTTACCAACTATGCTGCTACATGAAAAATTTGCATTTGAAAATGATTTCCGTGCAAACTCTTAAATATGCTCCTGGGGAAAGCAAAGGCAAATTTAGCGAATCTAGAGTATTTCTCATTACATGTTCAGTGTGTTTTAAAACATTGTTTTTTTTTTCTGTGCTCTTTTTAGTTCTTGAGAAAAGGGAAGTGATACAGGATGGGGTATGAGAAAAGCTAAAGGAAACAATAGTAATGAGTCACGGTTGAGCCTGTGTCTCAAAGATTCCCATGCTTAGCAAGAATGCTGCAGAGGGTGATGAGGAAAAAAAAAATCCAAGCTGTTTTCAAAAATAATAGTAGCCAAGAAGAAAGTTGAAATTTTAAGGAGCAAAATGAATTTCCACGTCATTACATACAGCCCCATTTCCTTGAATTATGGCCGTGTGAAATTGATTTCTCTGTAGATTGGATTCACTGGCAGTTTCCTTTCTTACAAAGCCACACAGTTCCTTTTCCTCCCTTTAAAGAGCAGAAGTACCCCTTCAGATTTATTAGCAGTCGTAACGTCCATCCTCACCACGGGAACCAATCTGATAGAATGTTTGCTTGCTGAGCAGAGGTGGGTTCTTGAGACCTCCCCACTTTCTTCTTCGACCTGCATATTTCTGATAAGAGCGGCAGCCGCTGCCTTAAAACAATGCTGCCCAAGTTTACACTGGCAAATAGCTTTTCCTTATTGGTGTGGAAACATAGCCAGGCCCTCTGTTTACTGGGTTTGCCATCAAATTTCTGAAACTCTGATCTGGCAAACAAGCATTTCTACTGATTATAAAATAAAAAGTTCCTTGTACTATAAAACCAAAACAGTCTTTCTTCTTGGGATCCTGGACCTTCACAAACATTTCTGTTTTTCTGTTGTTAACCTTCTCTCATTTCTGCATGTGGATCTTGTTAGGACAAGGCACAGCATAGCAGAGTTTTCTTTTCCAATCAGTGTGAAAACTGTGCTGGCAAGATAGCTTAGTAGGTAAAGGTGTTGCTGACAAGTCTGATGTCCTGATTTCAATCCCGCAGGACCCACATGATCTAAGCAAAGAACTAACTCTAAATTTGTCCTTTGACCTCCATGCCCACATTGTGGCACACTGTGGTACACATGTCTCTGTCTGTCACATGCACATGCACACGTGTGTGCGTGCCCGTGTGCCCCCCCATACACGTGCACGCACACTAAATATACAAATAAATATTATGAAAAAATTAAAGGAAACCTTACAAAATATGAATTGTTGTGTGGCAGAATAGAGTTTGAAGCAATCTCATGTTAGTCAGTGGTTACAAATATCTAAAACAAAGTCACCTATTTATACTATATGGTTAAATTCACCATAAAGAATGTACCCAACCGTATTCTCACTGATATCACTGCGTTAGTATTTACTTCTCAGTTCCTTTTAGGACAAAGGGACAGCAACTTCTCTTTTAGCTGTGAGTGAAGCATTTCTTGCGAGCTTGCCTTTGGTACTAGCTCTACATGAAGGATCCAGAATTCTTTGGCTAAATATCCAAATACTTAATGACAACTCAAGCTAATAGCAAGTTAGGTGAAATGTTCCATTTTCTTTTCAACAGATTCTGTCCATTATGACCTAGAACTGTATATTTGAGTTTAAAATCACTGGACTATTGGTAACTTGGTAAGACCCTATTGCTGAATATACCACACACTTTGATCACAGGACATGAAGAGATCAAGTTGGTATTGATCAGGAAGCTTTCTCCCTGATGGCAAGCTTTCGTATACTGTAAAGTGCTGTGCAGGTTGTTGGGAGAAGTAAGTCAATAGTCTTACCCAACTGTGAACCTTATGACAACAATAGAGACCAAATGACAAGATACATGGGTACAGTAGTACCATGAGTGTTATGAGTGACCACCAATCTCCTTCAGAACGATTTAAAACCAACTCTATAGGAAAAATGCCTGTTCCATATAGTAAATCTGGCAAAGAACCCATGGTTGGGCCTCATCTGTCCCAAGAGTGAACCTACTACTCTTATTTTTCTAAATGGACATATTATCAAACAATAATATGTCATATTATCATATCTCTAGATATTTTCATATCTTTAGATCCATAGATGAGTGCAGTTCTCAGATCTCAGCAGAGAAAATTACTTTGTGCGGTATACAACAAGAAATGCAGACATTTACATTTGGTCAAAGTGTAGAGAATAAATGTCAGTTGGAGCGATCAGCCCCAGATTGGACCACTGTATCACATCTGTTTCCCAAGACTCGGGGACCATCTCAGAAAAGAAATAGAAACTTTGTGAGGCAGTGGTCAGGGAGGGCCTTCTAGATATGACAGGACTGCTACATTCAAGGAGTCAGAACAGCCACCGAGGTCTACATATGATCCACACAAGTTCAAGCCAATCTGCATTCTGGTATGAGATCAAGAGGGATTCACATGTCCACAGCCCTGGCTGGGGAACAGTTTCCAGTTGATGGTTTCTGGGGGAGGAGAGGTCAGTATTTTGTCTCCTAGAGTAGACTGATAATGTTTCATTGAACGACACCATGGGTGTATGGGCGGCATAACTTGGACTTGATAAGTTATAAAAAGAAAATTGCAACAGGTTGGGAGGGGTTGGAATGGTGGGGGTGAAAATACAAGTAAATGCTGGCTTCTAGCTCTGCTCTTCTTTTCCTTCCAACCCTTGGCTTCTTCCTTACCACAATGCCCTTACAGCAACAAGTATGGATGCTCTGTGATAAATGCATTCTAATTTGTTCCATTCATATGTGCTCCAACCAAAAAACAACGGCCTCTTCACTGCCTCCTAGGACTTTGGGTGTAAATTCTAGTAGCACATTGGTCATTATGCGGGAAACATCTTGACACATCCAGTAGACTTGGTCCTTTAGAGCATGGGCATCAATCTGGTGTATCTGGAAAGCAGTTCTGAGGAGTTAGTACAGGAACAGTGGGAAGGGACTGACATCACTAATTCTTGGGAATACATAGCTGGAGAAACACAAGGTCTAGGATAGAATACTCATTACCAATCAGAATAATGTATAATGTTATAAGGTGTAGTTACATAGATTATATAAAATGATGCATTTGGAAAAGGTAAGAATGTCTAATTGTAAAGAAAGCAAAATTTATAAGGTATGGATACTGCTAAAACTTGCTTTATAACTTGGTTATTTAGTGGTACAACATTCTGTTCCAAATGTCAACCTATCAGTATGACTTAATCAACTTTTGGCATACCTCTATATACTGCATAAAAAGAGAAAAATCTAAAATATTGAATATTTATCCTCAATAGAAATGTAGTCATCTCTTAGGCAGTCATTGAGCATCTATGCTATGTTAGACACTGTGCTGAAAGTAGTGGTCTACACAACTCCCATCACAGAGACAAATAACACCCAGATTCCATTCCCAATGTGCTCATAGTGAAGAGATAATTCTGACAGAATATGTTTAGTGGTATCTGAGGACTTTAGAGAATTTCTGGGGACAGGATAATGTAATGGTAATGTGGACTGGTTTTGCATTTAGCTTTTGCTTAATCATCAGCCTTAATTTTGTTATCTGTGATGAGAAAACACATACATAAATGTAGCAATTATTACTTGTTAAGAGTTTGTATGGATTATAATTCTATTTGGTATTATTATTACATATATTATAAGAAATGAGGAAATTGAAAAAGCATATGAATTTACTTCAGGTACGAAAGTTACACAGCTATAGAAGGTGAAGTCCAAATGATAACCCAAGTAGTTTACCTCTAGAGACTCTATTTGAACTTTTCCTATGCTTGCTTGTAAGGAAGGTACATAGCCCAACACACAATAAGAGTATCTGTAATTATGTCAGTGACTATTCTTAGAGAGAGAGGAAGCAGACAAAGGTCTATCTATCATCAGAAAGGAAAAGGTCACCCCTGAAGGAGGCAGGGATAGATAGGCAATCCAAGGCAGATTTCTGCAGGTAATATGAAAAGGATAAATAATACTGGAAGAAAATTTGGGTGAGAGTAAATGTTATCATGGGAAATAGGGGCTCAGATGTGGAAGGTGATATATAATAAATCAAGGAATTTTGGTTTTCTTAGACAAGAGATGAAGCAGGGGCCAACTCTAGAAAGGAAATGATATCAAGTAATTTTATACTAATGAGTTAATTTGTCATTAATAAGGAATGAAAGATTTGATGATCTGGAACTCACATCTGGAAATCAATTTTTTAAAATACTTTTTTTGAAATTCATGTATATTACATCACATTTTGCTTTCCCTTTTCTTCCTCCAGCCCTTCCCATACACCCTTTTGCTTTTACTTTTTCTCAAATTAATTTTCTCTTTTTCTTTAATTGTGTGCCTACATGTATAATTGTGTATATGCATATACACACAAATGCATACATATACATACATATGTACACATATACATACATATGTACTGCTCAATATCCATAATGTAACAGTTGTAATATCAATTACTTCAGCTGATATCCAGTTTGGATTTATTTTGATCTAGTAGCTACAGAGAATGTTGTGTCTCTCTGGTCTTTGCTTTATTTTTTTTTTTAATGCACAGATTCCTTTTATTGGATAGCTCAAGTTCTTATTGTGTCTTGAGGGTGAACTCCATGTTTGTGACTGGTTGGATTTTTGTTTTCCAGTACTGAAGTACATCAAGCTGGTAAATTGGCTCAGCAGGTAAACATACATACCAAGCCTGGCAATCTGGGTGGCATTTCTGAGACACACAAATCCTCTGAGTTCCATATGCATATGCCCATGCCACAGCAAGCATACACAGGCAAATATATACATTCATAAAGTATAATAAAAACTCCACATCATTCTTTATGTAGATTTGCTTAAAGTGCATAAGAATGGGATTCTTGAGTTCCACATCCTGAAACATTTTAGATAATATTATAAGTACAACTTAGTGTACTAAGTATCATGGCAAGCGAAAGACATAATGATAAAAGGCCATATTAATTAACCATCTTACACAATTAGGAAAGTTTTTAAATTTAGTTGGGTCTTATGTACAGTATCTGTATTTTCTACATATGTCAGGCTCCTTCTTGTTGTCATAATTGTGAAAATAACTTCACAGTCTTTCCAAGTACCTATTACCTCCCCTGTCTCCCATGTCTAATGTAAAGTTAAATTGTTTATTCAATGATTGTGCCTGGGATTCTGCAGATTAGTATAACTGTGTGAAACAGATACAACTATTTCCCTGAAGGTATGTTTACAGCGTGAACTTCTCGGCAGGATTTTGCTGCAGTACTACTGTTTTTTAAACACCGTGCTTTGATTCATAGGATGCTAAGGCTTAAAAACCTTGACACATCATAGAATAATTTTTAACATTTTTTGAACCAATCGGGGTTTACTACTGAAAGAGACCAAATTGAACCGTCTGTGGTAAGGAGATAGCTCACTTGCTAAGGGTCCTTTTTCTTCAGCATTAGCACCTGGATGTGATTCTTAGTACTCACGTGCACAGCTGGCCATGGCTGTGGATGTCAAAACGCCAGCCCTGTAAGAGTAAGATATAAGGATCCCTGAAGTGAATGGGCTAGGTAGCCTAGCTGAGTCTGTGAGATGCTGTCTCAAAAAGTATGGTGAAAGACTGTCAAAAAAGTCACCCAAAGTCAACCTTTAGCTTTCAAGTGCATGTGCACATATGTGTATGTACACCCGTATACACATGCTATTAAACATATATAACACAGACAAGTACATGATACATGACAGCATTATGCAGTAAGTAAACTCAGCAATATTAACTCAGTTGACTTATTAAAATGTTGGGTTGAATCCTGTTCTCATGCTCCACTTTTTTTTCCCTTTGCAGGTGTTACAACTGTGACAAAAAACTAGTTGAGGCAATTTCTTAATTGTCATCTTAATTAATAATATCCTTTTACTTTTCTTGCAAAATGAGAATTTTTTTATTGTTTTCAGTTACTCTTAAGTAACTCTTATAGGCAAGGGACTCATATAAGAACACAAGGGAAATATAGGACAGTGTGATCACTTTCATTTTATAAATGAGAAGATGAGATCAAAGATTAACTGTAATATTTACACAATTAGTTTATAGTCAATACAACATTTTAAGCTGAACTTTTTCCTGCACGTGAAGCTAGAATAGCATGTGCGTGACTCTGGTGTACTGTGTCTATGTCATCAAAACTGTTTATATGTGCCAAGCATTTACTCATTCATTTTTAAAGACAAGGTCTCACTATGTGGCTGGCTTTGAACTTGAGTTCCTCTTGCCTCACTCAGTCATCTCTCTTAGATTACAGATATGTCACACAATACTTGACAATATCACAACTCATTAAATCTGCACAAATTGGAGATGACTTTTACATGTGAAGAAACAGAATCAGAGCTATTTATTGACTAATCCGATGTTCACTGAGTTATCCTGAAAGATTCCCACATGCCATCTTCCCTCACTGTCACTTCTTTATAAACACTATGAAAGCAAATGCATCAATAATGACTCTGGATATGTAATTTCACATTGTTTATGGATAGGAAAAACATGCCCAATCTGCACCTCCTGATGTTGTAAGCCTATGTAAACCTCAAAGCACAAAGCCAGGTTACATTAAGCATACATGTACACCAGCAGCAACTGCAGGAAGTCACTTCTTAGGTTTGGTTATTTAATTTAAGGAGAAGTCAAATACCTGATCAAAACAGCTCTGAAAACTGGTGTGGTTTAGGATTTAAATGTTAAATTCTATGTTGTTTTAAGTCGTTTGTGAAATTTATCATCCTTGACGACTTTTAATCCTGAAATCTGTTTCAATTAATTTATCAAATCTTTATATTAATATGCTTCAGTATTTCTATGCACTTAACAAAAACAGAGCCTTCTTACTCTTTGCTAATCTTTAAATTAGGCTTATTCAGATGAAAAGGGAGCTCTGGTCCTTTATTTTAATTTCTAGTGGTGTGAGCCTACCTTGGAATATGATTTTTCATACCTATTTTTCTTTACTGACACACACACACACACACACAAAGCACTCGATGCCATAAATTTATATAAATAATATATGTTATGTACAAATATGACAAGATTAATTTTTTTGCTGTACTCATACTGAGGAATGCTCAGTGAACATTGATAAACGCTGTCATTTTTCTTTTGCTTCGAAATATAGTCCATCTATACTTTGTGTAATTTTGGGGGGTGGGAGAAATTGTGACTCTTATACACGATAAACATTGAACTTCATGTCTGACATTTTTGTCATAAAATCTCTTGTTAGTACATCTAAATATCAAGATATATTATTATAATGTCTTAAAAACAAATTTGGCTTTAATTTTGTAATTATTCTGACCGATTCTCTAGTGTTGTTTTGTCTTAATTTATTATTTGTTTATTGATAGTACTTTACTATGGAGCTTAGGAAGGCCTTGAACTCAGGTTTTCTAAAGAGGTTCTTAGAACTGAGGACTCCAAATATATTTCATCATTCCTAGAATTGATAAGCTCTTTATTCACTTACAAGAGCAGAAAGTACTAGATTATATATGCAGTTAAACATACGGAATTATCACTAATTTTTAAAAAAAGCTAAAAAGAATCATAGTTAAATTATTATTAATTAAATATTCTCATATTTTTCTATTCACTAGTCCAAGTTTTCTTATAACTAAGCTTTAAAAAAATCTTGTTCTTATAGTTAAATGCCCCTTTTTTTTGAGTCTGTTAAATTTAATGTAAGTGTTTGGTAAGTAAAGAAACATACTTTATTTAGGTGAAAAATATGGGTAAGTACTTATTAGATCACATCAGAAGATTTCAGCTCATCTAAAGGTTATGTGTGCAAAGAACCATGGGTTATACATTGAGGTAAGAATGGAGTAAAGACCAGTAACTGCTCTCTTGAATAAAAGTATCAGAAAACTCAAGTCATTGAAGAGCTAAGAGTAATTTGGGGGAAATGAAATTTGTGTAAGAATTTAAAACATGAGGTTATTTTTGAGGAGGATAATTTGAGGATATAGCATTATAGATGGAGGCCTCACAGAAGATGACATGATACAACACTGGCAGTGAAGAACATTGGGACACAGGAAAAAATATAGAGGAAACGAAGAAGTGTGGCCGGGAGGTGGATGAATCATCTGTGTGCATGTAAATATCACCACCAAGAAGTATCATGAAAGATATGAATATTAAACCAGAAGCCACAGCTCACAGATAATAGAATGTCAATTAAGCGGCTCTGAGATCCCAAAATTAAGGTGTGCATAAAACTTAACCGGAGTGTAAAAAAGAACACCGAGATTTTGGGGGACATTGGTAATTTTATAATTTCTCCCTGACAATGTGTGAAAAGAAAATTAGAATCAACTGGAAAATACAGTTTCTGATTAACTGAGTTGATTCTGTATAGACAGAATTTCATTTTGCTGGTCCCACGCCATTCAGTCCCAAAGAAACACACAGATGCTTATATTAATTATGAACTGTTTGGCCAATTAGCTAGGGTTTATTATTAACTAGCTCCTACAGCTTAAACTAACCCATAATTCTGGTCTATGTTTAGTAATGAGGCTTGGTAGCTTTTATCGTTTCCTTTTTTT
>JAQHUG010000201.1:616463-629179 GCA_028555095.1 Dicrostonyx torquatus
TTTCAAGTTCATATCACAACATCATACACATTACCACCGTCAAGAAAGCATTGAGATACACAGTGTCACCATGACCCTTTGCTTTTTGAGCAGATCTTGATTAGGTTGTATCATCAACTGCACAAAACCCAATGTTCTTGGAGATTGGGTGTTGGCTGTCTGTGAAAACTCATCTGCCAAGCTAGTAGTGAGATATCCATGTGTACCTGCAGATGCAAGTGTCAGAGATCTGACAAAGATTTCCTGAAAGGACTGGTACTAAAACGGGAGCAATGGAGTTTTGTGTCTTTAAATCCTCTATTGTCCCTACTGTTGGTAGAGCTGAAATGAAGACAAGCAAGTATGAAGGTTTTACAACATTTTCAGAGAACAAAGCTCTCGACGCCCATCCTGTTTGGAGCTGCTGTACCGTTAGTTGCAGGGTAGTTAAAGAATGGGGATTACAACTGGCTTGCACATGTGGCTCACTTGCTCAGTTGCTTTTCTCATCATCAAGAACTCCCCTAGTTATTGTGTGTCCTATAAGGTTGCAAATGATCAAATAATACTTCTGATTGCTTTTTCCAGCTGATTGGTTGCTTCTGTAGACAGGATGACCTCTTCTTACAATGCCACCTTGCATCTAAGATGGCTTTCAGAACCAGCATCCAGTTTAAACTTATGTGTTGCATTCATTGCTATTCTATTTTGTATCTAGACCATTTTCTCATCCTTTAATATTAATTTATTGCAGTGATTTGGGAGGAAGGTAAGGAGTTTCTTTTTATTTTAAATTTTTAATTCATTTTACATACCAACCACAGCTCCTCTTCCCCCTCCACCAAACCTCCCACTCCAGCCCACCTTCCCATCCACTCCTGAAAAATGGTTAATTTATTTAACTTAAAATATTCCAAACTTGGAGTAAGATTACTTCATCTAGCTCTAGTACTTTCTGCTAATTTATACTCATGTTTAAAGCCATATGCAGATTCAAACTAAACATTTTTGGTGGAAAAGTGTCATATTATCTTATAATTAGTTATATAATACCAGTTGGCTTCCCCTGCCCGCAACTATGCAGAGCTGACCTTTTTGTTAAGGCATGACTACTCCTTAGTATAAAGGCATAGTTCCTCTTTTCATATAGTAAGTGACCTGAGAGTGGCAATTAAAAATATACTTTTTTTTCCAACACCTTTCTCACTATATTTTTGATATTCATTACTGGACAGCTTATTTATATTACCTTTTAGAGTTTGAATGTCACTTTTCAAGTGAGACAGCACGTGAATAAAAATAAAAACCAAGTAGGTATTTCTTTCCATTTTCTGTTAGCATTCAAATGATCTGTCTACCACAGTGCCATCTTTTCCCATTTTCTTGACTTAAGGATGTTGTGTTTCTGATTTCTCTGTGCCAGCACCTTCACATCTGTCCTTGGCCATGTGCTCGTTCTCCCTGCTGTTATGTTCATCCATTACCATCTTAATCCACTCAGAACACTTTATAGAACTCATTTATTTCTTCGTTTACCCTCATTTTTCTGCCTCATTGGAACAATTAATTATTGCCTAGATAATTACATTTTTAGGGCTTTCAAATTCTCTTACTTTGTCTTTCTTACGAGAAATTCAGGCTGCAGAATCAAATTCTCTACTCATTTCTGCAATCATCCTCCAAAAGTTATACAAAAGAAGTCCCTAAGTATCTTATCCCCATAATGTTTCCTTCTAAATGTATTTCTTCCTTTAGCTGGAATTAATTCAAGTGTGACATCTCAGTGTATCTAACTTCAACTCCATGAAAATATCAACAAGGTCAAACCTTGACAGATGTTCCACTTTGAGTTAATGATTCTGTGTCAGGTTTTCGGCAGGGATGCAACTTCTGATCACTGCTAATATGTATCACTGTACACTTATTGGTTATGTGTACAACGTAACTGTCTCCTTCTTTTTCTTGGATTTATTCAAATGGACAGATGTATTTGTTTTCTCACATGATGCTCACTATATTATAATGATTCCAATGAATCTGTAATAATTAGTTACTGTTGTTCAGTGCTGTAACACAATACCTGATCAAAAAAAAGTTGGAAGGAAGAGAGTTTAGTTTGCCCCACAGTTTCAGACAGAGTCCACCTTGTGGATAGAAGGCATGAATGGTGGTGGAAGCAGCCCAGCCTTCCACCCCTACCCAAGCAGGAGCACATGGCAGACCCTCTTTCCATCTCAGGGATCAGAAAACAGAAAAGCTCCAGGGTGACTCAGCAGCAGATACCACTTTCAAGGCATACCCGAGCACTCTACTGCTTTTGGCTAAGCCACAATTCTACAACCTCTTCAAACACAGTTACCATCTGAAGACTCAGTGTTCAAACATGATCTTGCAGGGGACACTTCACTTTCACTCTCGGACAAATGTTTGATAACTTTCAACCCAGTGTATCTGATTTCTCCTTAGTTTTCTTCTCTTAGCTCCCCTCTTCTACTTCCTCTGTGAAGTTCTGTACTATTAGAACCGTGAGATATATTTTACTGTGGTAAGATTATATAAGCACAATAAAGGGGCATTGATGGTACATTGCTAATAAGAGAGTATATATTCTCCAATCTGATTGGAAATCCAATTTGGTCATACATACATTACTCTCTCTCTCTCCTCTATCTATCTATCTATCTATCTATCTATCTATCTATCTATCTATCTATCTATCTATCTATGTATCTATCTATGTATCTATCTATCTATGTATCTATCTATCTATGTATCTATCTACCCACCTACCTATCATCCATCTATATGTATGTATGTATATTTGTGTGTATGTGTCTAACATCTATAGCTATCTATCTACTTACCTACTATCTATCATCTATCTATCCATCTATCTTTATGTATCTATCTATGTATCTGTCAATGTATCTATCTACGTATATATGTATCTATCTGACAAAGAAGGAGCTTCAATTAAAATGCCTAATATATTTCACTTGAAAAATTTATCTAAAGCAACTAAGACAGAGACAAGGCATATTTTATCTTTTTATGATATTTATAATAATAAAATTGTGAGAAATTGTCTAGAATAAAAAATTTGTATCTCTTAGTGTGTCTGACTTAATGATATACTATAACAGTTAAAATTATATGTTTGTGATATTTTGCCTCAATAGCAGGAAATGAAGGACAGTCAAAGTGCCCTTAGTTTTGACTTTTAGTAGATTTTTTTTCCCTGAAAACTGGGTTGTACTGGAGTAACTTTTTGCTCATTACCTAAAGTGTAGAGTAAAATTTTGACACCCATTCTATTTCTTGCCCTTCTTGGGGTTTCATGAATGAAAGCTTCCAGAGAAGAAGCAATACTTAGTTTAACTTCATTTTTTTTTTCTGAAAGAATTAAGGTAAGTAACTGGTTTGGAAATAGAGGGAAAATTGGCATTGTTCCAACATTTTTTTATGACCACAGTGCACATATCAAATGAATCCAAGGTTATAGTTGACTGGCCATCTTAAAAATTTGAATTTTTCACATATCTTGAGAAATAGTATATTTTTGTAATTTTATTATAAGTTCCTTTCCATTGTCACAGATATCAGACGTCCACAGGGTCCCATGTGTTTGAATCTTCTAATAGATGACAGAAGAGCTCAACAAACCGTGTTTGTTGTGGTTCTGGCACTTTAAGAGAAAAGTCACGCCTAGTCCTTCCCCCATCCGCTGAGGCAGGCTGATCTTCAGCTTCTGGCCTGAGAGCTCTCTCTTACCTGTTCTCCTCTTGTCTCTGTCCCCATCTTCTCCCCTTCCCCCACTTCTGTCTGTCTCTCCTCTGTCTCCTCTCTTTCTCCTTCTCTCTCTGTCTCTCTTCTTCTCCCCTCTTCCCCCCATAACCCTAATAAACGTTTAACTTTACTCTACATGGCGTGTCTATCCATGTCTCTGGCTCCTGCCCGCCCGCCACGTGTCGCCCTGCCTGGGACCAGGCACCGCTCGGGGACTGGCAGCCATCTCTGCCTGGGACTGGCTGATCTTAGGGCCTGCTGCCTGCCGCCACATGGCCTGCTACCACTGCTTGGGAATCTACAGCGTCTCTGCTGCCTACTGCCGCCGGGGCTCCTGCAGCATTTTTAATTTTTTATAACAGTGTTCCCAGCTGGTTTGCGTTGAATTTTGCAGGACAATAAAAGATTTCCATTGAATACTCCTTTTCCTGATGATATCCCATCTCTACCAGGCCTAGACTGCTGAAGGGAAATGGACTTTCAGTGTCTTGATCTCCTAAACTCTTTCTCCACCCTTCCTCAATCACCCACACCCAATCAGATCCTGGTTGAGGATTTATTACCAGTATCTGCATCACCCTTGTCACCTAATTTCAACTATCTCATTCTCTGAATTCCACATCTTGTTTTGCCCACCCTTTCATTTCGCTATATGTTAAAGACACCAGCTGCTTTTGACCTTAGTGTAATTTGAGCCTATTTTGTCTACAGTGAGCCCCTAAAAACCACTCAGCCCTTTCTAAACTTTATTCTCTGATTGCCCCTTTTTGAAATGTGGTCTTGCTGAATAGTTCAAGCTAGCACTAAAGTTTTAATCCTCCTGCCTAAACCCCCTAGTACTGGGTTTATAGACGTGTGTCACCACGCCAAGTTCAAGCTCTCTGAACACTATTATATACTTAAAGAAGTGACCATTCTCAGAGAAAGTAAGTACATGATCATGGCTAAATTTTAAAATATTAATGACAAGTAATCCCAAGTGTACTTAGAGTTTCCAGGAAGTGTATTGTCCTTAATTCCCGTTCCCCCATTGTATTAAGCCATTATTGCACTGTTTTCCTCAAACTCTCTGACTCTTTAGTGAGTTTAAGTTAATGATCTTGCTCCTCATTTCTCTGATGTAATCACAAGAGACTGTCCACGTGATCTTATCAATACATGTGCTTATCTGTCATACTTTATCTTCCTTATCACCATGACTGCACTGTTATCTTAACAAAGGCAGCCCTTTGTCATGCATTGTTCCCCAGCCGCTACTGTCTGCTTCATGACCACATCACTGAAACAGATTCTTCTTGTTCCTCCGTGAGTCACTTTCCTTTACTGTCATTTTATTATACCTTGATTTCATAAACCCTTCCATCACTACCCCAATTCTCTGTCTTTTTTAGCATGGAAACTCTTTGCAAGTGTTTACTATACTCAAGGGGTCTTTTTCCTTTCTTCTTTTTCTTTGAATTAACTCCAACTTCAACAAGGATCTTGCCACCTCCTTCACTCAAGGGAATACAGTAAGGTGTCAGACTTAAGCATGGCCACTTCTGTGTCGATGCTTTTGTTTTCTCGTTTTGTTTCTTATCTCTTTCTGTTTCTCTCACCTTACTCTTCAAACTTCATTAGACAGATCTTAGAAAGTTTCTCAATTTATTCTTTTGTTTGGTTGCTAGAGCATTTTTTTCCTCCCAGTCTTCCATTTCCCTCACTTACCATTTTTTTTGTCAATCTTTCCAGTTCTTTTAACCTTCTCAATATTTGCACAATCACTGGGAGTTAACTGTCATATTACTTTCTCCAGCCATTTTCACTCCTTAGGGGAACTCACTCCTGAAAAGCCAATACTGCATCTCAACCCTCTGCTGAATTTAGATGTCACACATCCAACTTTCTGCATGACAATCACCTAGATAGTTAATGGCATTCCTAACTTTAACATATTCAGAAGGAGACTCTTGATTTACACATTCACTCACTTCACCAATCTGATAAACTCTTTCTCCCATCACCTTATTGAAGTGCTTACTCATCTTCTAATTCATCAGAACAAAATTCTCAGTTATTTTTGACTCCCCTCACTTCCCATTGCCAAACTAACAGGAAGTTCTGGCAGTTATTCCTTTGACATATGCCTTAAAGGAGTCTGACTACCATTTATTATTTCCACCACTGTAGCTCTTTGCCAGCTCACCATGAATTCTCACTGGGACATTTGCAATTGCTTTTTTAAAAAACACTGCATCTGACCTTGCTTTTTCATGCTGTGTTATCCACACATAATCTGATCAATCCTATTAAGAGTTAAGGCAGATGATGACTTTACTTTGCAAAGAAGACTTCCATTTTGAGGCTGTTTGTCTCAGCAGGATGAATACTGTTTGACCTCTGTTCCTTGTTAATTCAACTTTTAGCTCTACATCTTCACCTATCTGGGCCCTGGTGCTATGCCTTGGGGCTGCTAAACAATGTACCTCATGGCCTTTGTGTATAGTTTTGCCTAATTTCATTGCCCAGAACTTCTTCAACTGAACATGTTTCTCATTTCATTTTGATTTTTCCCACATTTGTCCTTGCTAGTTTTATGTCAGCTTGACTCAAGATAGATTCATCTTAAAGGAGAGAACCTAAACTGAAAGAAATAAGTTTCCGTAAGATCCAGTTGTAGCATTTTCTGAACTACTGATTGATGTGGGACGGCTCAGCCCATTGCTGGTGGTACCATCCCTGGGCTGATGGTCCTAGGTTCTATAAGAAAGCAGGCTGAACAAGACATGGGGAGCAAACTAGTAAGCAGCACCCTTCCATAACCTCTGCATCAGCCTCTGCCATCCAGGTTCCTGTGCTGTGTGAGTGTCTGCCCTGACTTTGAAGATAAACTATGATGTGGAAGTGTAAGCCAAATAATATCAACTTGCTTTTTGGTCATGGTGTATACTTGCAACAATAGAAACCCTAAGACACTATATCAATTATTAACACTTGGAAAGCTATGGATTTATTTATACATCTGTCTTTCCCAACAAAATACAAGCTCTAGGGGGTAAGAAGTTTTTCTTCACTCACTGTCTTATGCATAGGCCTATAAAACTGCAAGGCATTAGTTAATCCTAAAAGTTTCAGGATGAATGTTCATAGTCTTGTAGAAGTGGCATGACTTACTTTTCTAAGCATGAGGACATTAAGATAATTTGTTTTCCCCCACAGGTTATTAGTTTCAAAGTATTTAGCCCTAAGCACATATGCATGCAAGTAAAACTAAATCAACTCAGCAGGTTTTACATATATATAGGTACATGTGTGTACTATATAGATGCATTATAGACACATACACAAATATGTATGTGTGTGTGTTGACAATAAGAAGTCATGAGTTTGAGATTCAGTGGGGGCCATACGAAGAGATGATAAGAGGAAAGGGAGATATGGAAATGATATAAATATAGTACTCATGTGTGAAACTGTCAAAAAATTTAAAGTATAATTGGTTTGTTTTTGCTTACATTTCTTATAGATTATCACTCCAGCTAACTAAAATACTTAATAAAATTAGTTTTAGGATTTAGTGGTTAAAGAAAATCTAACAAACAATTACTAACTTTTTGAAGGTCAAAGAACTGATCAGAGATAAAGAAGAAAAGGCCAAAAGTCAGGATATTGTTTAGTTGACTCACTAAAAAGACTCTGTGAGCTGGGATATTTCAGTTTAGTGGTGATGCTGTCTTTACATAAAGAATATAGCCTATTATGTGGGTAGACAAGTTGAAAACAGGCAAGGCATTTATGAGGATGTAAAATTCAATGCGATGCTCATTACCTTGAAATGTAAGTGTCAGCTACTAGTTTCTCAATTTTACAAGATATGTAGACAAGACACAGATGTTCTATTACCTATTCCACTTAATTTCCCCTCTCTTTCCTCAGCCATCATTAGCTTCTTCTCAGAATTATAGCCTGCATCTCAGGAAGGCTGAGACAAGTGCAATTTCATTTGAAAGCTTTCCTACTCATTTCCCAGAGAGATCAAAATATTGAGAACATGAGTATTGAATATTTTAAACACTTTTTTTCATGATAATTTTTTCGATGTCTTACAAATTTTCAGTGAACTTGATTTGGTCTGAAGATCTGCATTCTAGAACAGAGTATGCTTTTGTTAGTTGAATGACCTATGGAACACTTCCTAAAACCACAAGTCCTTCCTGTTCTTTTCCAAAAAGTCTCATCAGCTCATAAAAAAGGGTGAAGATTAAATGGTTCAATGTAAAAGAGTTTTGCAAATAAAACATTTCATATATTAAAAATGTAAGTTATTAATACATCAACTATTTGTATGGTAATTGCAGGAAAAAATCACCAGATATAAAAATGGATAGAGGCTTTTATATATCCTCATTCTATAACTAAGAAATTTGGGGAGGTCATGGGAGAGGTTAGAAGGAGATGGGGAAGAAGGGAGTGGCCAGAAAAAATGATCAATAAAAAAAAAATAGAAAAAAGAAATCTGAAGCCTGAAGGAGCAGTATCCAACAGACTAGGCTGGTGAACTTGACTTATACAATGTTCTATAATGAAAACAAACTTCTACCTTATTTATGTATTATCAATTGGTATGGATAACTTTTATAATTTAAGATGTTAGAAAAGAATAAAAGAATATTTCATAACGTATAAAAATACTTTCAAATCTAAATTTCACTGTCCATAAATTGTTATTTGAACACTGGCATGCTTACTCTGTATCATCCACTTTGGACATCACTGCTGGGTAGTAGTGAAGAAAACAATGAATTCATTCTTTAACTTCAAAGCTATGAAGGGGAAAATAAGAGATTGAGCTGATAGTTTTAGAAAATACATTTTTCTGTTATAATTTTTTGAAGTTATTCATCCTAATTCTTCATAAAAGGATGACATTTTACATTTACTTTTAAAAGTGAAAATTATATTCTTTCTGGGAACTCTATTAAACTAATTTAGCTAATTGAAATGACTAATGCTACAAGGATGATAACTATACGCACTACCTTTTAAAAGATAGTGTCCAACATAAATTTATTCCTCCTAATTTCTTATTACTAATTGCATTGTAACATTAATGTGATTCTAATAAGTTTTCCCTATGAGTAAAATATTCTTCAATACCTAAGTAATAGACTGAAGTAAGAAAATACAGTGAAGTCCCATGATGTTGTCTGCTGGCCTATTACTAGAATTAAATATAATTGGTATTTTTAGAGAACTGGTAAACAAACATTGAAGTGTTTGGTGATTTTAAGAATGATGAAAAAAATTATTAATTGCTGCCAAAGTGGCAGCTCTAATATATTTGATGAAACCGTGTCCAGTAGCATTCACAATATAACACAATAGGGCTTTGAAAGACAAATCAACTTTTTGGTTGTTATTTGTACAAGTATTAAGAATAATTAAATCAATAGCTTGTGTGATTATGTTTCCCATTTACTTCACAGTAGATCCCCTATTCTCAGTTAATGCAGGTTAGTATTCTGTGGCCACCATGTTACTAAATAAGTTCCTCCTACACTTTCACTCACTCACGTTTTATGTCCCTAAGAATTCTTCAGTCACATACTCTGGATGACCTCGTTACTTTGCTTTTCCTGAATCTTTGCAATGTTTGCTCCTAAGAACATCTTGCAATCACTTTGGATCTATTAAATTATTTAAAACCAGAGAGGTTTCTTTCCTTGAGTGTTGGTATCAGGACATTATACCATAGTATTTAAGAACAAAGAGAAAGATCCTGAAGGAAACTTCCTTACTTTGAAATCATTTCTATTGGATTTTTAAGATGTGGGCTAGAGATATGGCTGTGGTGATTTGACTGAGATTGGCCTCCATGGGCTCATATTGTTTTCATGCTTGGCCCCAGTTGGTGAAACTGTTTGAGAAGGATTTGAAGGTGTCATCTTTTGGGAGGAGGTGTCACTGGGGGAAGTATTTGAGGTTCCAAAAGCCAACTTTGCCAGCCATGATGTTCTTTCTGCTACCTTCTTGTGATTTGAAATATAAGCGTCTGCTTTTTCTGTCACCTTATCTTTGCTCCAAGATGATGGACTTTAACTCTCAGAAGCCATAAGCCCTTTTATAAGTTTTCTTGGCTATGGTGTTTTATCATATTTCGAGAAAAGTCACTAAGAGGATGGCTCAGCTTAAAAGATACCTGCCATGGGGTTTTAAGACCTGAGTTTGGATTCCTTTCACCCACATGCTCTGACTAAACCAGAGCAGTTCTGGGTGTGAGGATTGTAAGACCAGTGCACTCCTAAAACTTACTGCCATTCTGCCTTGCCAGAAGAGAAAGCACCAGGCTTAGTGAGGGATCCTGTCTAAGATATAAAACCCCAAACCAACAACAAAACAAACCCTGGCCACATACAATCTTTATCATGTCTTTATTTTAGGAATGGTTCACTGAGGCAAAAGCACAGTTTTAATATATTTAAAATGCTTGTTTTGTAATAAAATTAAGATGACACACCAAATTCAGAACTGAGCTGCTCCCACAGTTTGGATTCTGAAATGAATTCTCCATTTCAAGAAAGAGTATGGATCTGGGAAAGGGACTGGAAGGGATAAAGTGGTTGATAAGAGTGTGAAAGCAATGACAATGAGATAGATAGATAGATAGATAGATAGGTAAACAATACACAGTATGAATGTGTGAAATTGTCAACAGAATAAATCAATACAAAATATTAATAAACAACAGCACATGTGTGTTCACACACAGAGACAAAGTGTTGGAGCTCTGCTGGTGTAGCACACTGCTGGAAAATAATGATACTGGTCCCCTGTGGTTTAGATCTTGCCTTGCATTTCTTCTAAAAGAGAGCTCTGAGGCCACAGAAGACATTTTCCCATTGACTGGCAAAGCAAGCGAAGTAACACGGTCATCATGGGTAATCAACAGAATTAATCAACAGAGAGAAGCAGATTTGATGGATGCTTCTGATAGCCAATCCCAGAGTGAAGTCAGGAGGGTCTTTGAAAGAGATATAAAAAATTTTCAGCTTTGGAAGTTTTCAGGCAAAGAGTGAATGTCTTTTTGAAGGCAGTCTGTAATGCCTGTAGCACCAACAGTTAAGTATTTGTCGCTAGAGGAATCTTTAGAGTTTGTCTTCAGTGGATAAATTTTAAAGAGTGCTCTGGGTTGCACATTTTAGCTTTTGTTTCCTCCTTCAATAATGTCCCATCATCTGGTCCCATCTTCCCAAAAGTCACTTCAAGCCGGGTGGGGACTAAATGTTTAAACACATGAGCCAAAAGGGGGTATTTCATACCCATACCACAATATTTCCATTCTCCATTCCACAGCTGACGGTTATACTTAAAACTAGAAGTCATGTCCGAAAAAGCAAATTGCTTAGAATCATCTATCAATTTCCTGTCCCACTAAGCCTTACCTCATATTGTAAAACTTTATAAATTTTGGCTATTTGCTACTTGACATGCCTTTTCTCCTGGTACTTCTGATTTCTCTTGGTAATCCCGCCATACAGGTCTATATGCTGACTCTTGTCATGCCAAGCAGACTCTTGCATTAGAGCATTTACTCTGTTTTTTTTTTTTGTAGTTTAGAATGTTGTTGCTTTACCACAGTCCTATTTTCTGCCTCTTTCCACCATATTCAAAATT
This sequence comes from Dicrostonyx torquatus, assembly GCA_028555095.1. NCBI lineage: Eukaryota > Metazoa > Chordata > Mammalia > Rodentia > Cricetidae > Dicrostonyx > Dicrostonyx torquatus. The sequence continues at coordinate 627,882 of JAQHUG010000201.1, forward strand.
TAAACCCAACAGTTATCAATGGCTTCTGTAACACTGAATTGCAAGAGATAACAAACACCAGGGCATTCCAGTCACAACGATGCATGTAATGTATGAGTACCACCTAATCTGAACCAGACATGCTTTTGGTTCACACTTGGCTCCTTAAATGTCCCATTTTAAACTGTGCTCTTCTTGTTTATCTTGGATGGTTAGACTCATGAGTCCTAAAGTCATGTGCCTTTTAGTTAATCTATGGCCTTGTCTAGGATAATTAGATCTAATAGCTCTGAAGCTTCTGTAAGCTCTGGTGTATCTTTGTGACCAAAGAACAAGAGGCATGTGATGTATGACAGGTCCTTCTCATGTTTCTGCTCATCTTTTAATTTCTCATTGGCAAAAACAACAATCAAGAAAAAGAAAAACAACAAAGTCAGTCAGGTGGGGATGACTGGGAAAATAGATCTTTCTCCTCCTAGTCAATGGCTGGGAAAATTTATCTTGCTGTTTAGTAAAAAGGTACTACAAAGTCACATGGTAAAAGGCTGGGATAATGGAGGGATGAAGAATTACACCAGCGAGACAATCAGTCAACCACAGCATCGTATCAGTGAGCGTTTCCTGGCCACCCAATACAAAATAGCAACATCTTTCCGTGACTCACATCTTATCACTCCAGTCCAGCTTTGTTTTTATATCCTGTGCCTGGCATTGTATAGATCTTGGTCCTGGTTTAATCTCTTAGAGCCTCTAGGAGATATAAATCGCAAATAATTACATGTCTGTGGGGGCTGACTAAGCAAGTCAGAGCCCTGCTGGAATGGCTTCTACCATGGACTCTGAGGCAAGAGCTAAATCTGTAGTTATTGCTTTCTCAAAGAAGAGTCATTTCTAGTCTTGAGCCTTTTAGCAGATGGAATTAGGTCCATATAGATTACCCAGGTCATGTCAGGTTTATATATATACTATATATATATAGTATATATACACTACACACACACACACACACACACACACATACATAGATACACATACACACACATCTTTGCAATACCTGGAATTAATATTTAAGTCAGTAAGTAGGGAATGTAGCCTAGCCACGTTGACACTTAAAATTGACCATCAGAAGATGCATACAATTCCTGTTTGCTTGTTCCTACAGAAAGGGCTGGCAAGAAAAGAGCTGAGGCTTTTCTGCAAACCTTTCTACTATTCTAGAACTTAGAATACAGCTAGAACAAACTGACTCTAAAGAAAGGTTTGCAAAAGTATACTTAGTTGGGCTAGTGATATGCACCAACTTTTTTTGATTTTTTGAT
>JAQHUG010000201.1:636002-648215 GCA_028555095.1 Dicrostonyx torquatus
CATTTGGACCTGTTGAATTATCTTCAGGTGTGCAAAACAGACTCTAAATCCAAGTCCAGGTGTTTCCCCTTTTTTATTTTTTTACTCTCCTTCTCTGTTTATCTCTCTCCCCCTCCCTCCCTCTCTCTCCCCCTCCTTCCCTCCCTTCCTCTCTCTTCTCTGTCTGTCTGTCTGTCTGTCTGTCTCTCTCTCTCTCTCTCTCTCTGTGTGTGTGTTTGTCTCTTTCTTGCCCTATCTTTCCTCCTTTCATTTTCTTTGCCTCCTGTACATCAGATTCAATGCAGACCGTCTTACAGTAAAAACAACATATGTCAAACACATACATGATGCTTCTTTCCAGTGGAAGAACTGCTCTCTGCTTGGCCTCAGCCACTGCTTTCTTGTCACTTTCCCCTCAAGTTCACACTTAAGGTACATTTTAATGCTTGTGCAGCCACCACCTATTTCCTGTTATTGTGTTTCTTATTATAGGCTGCCCTACTGGAATGCTTATCTTTCCATCACCAATTTAGCCACTTTAGTTGAGAAGACTTTGCCAGAGGCAGAGAAAACTGAATGGGTGTTTCACGTGTGAATGAGAACCACAGAACAATATATTAAAATAAGGGGCGAGTGTCCCCCATGCTCCCCACTTTGATTGTGGCTTTATTGTTGCTGTTTTTAACCACAAATCAGAATGGAACTTGATGAATTTTCAAAGACTTTTATTTTTTCCTTCCACCTCTTTTTCTTTTCTAACCCAAGGGCAATCCTCAATGTGTTGACACGTCTCTTTTACGTTATTTTTGGCTAAAACAAGAAAGAAATTATGCTGAAAAATATTGTGAGAACATGTCTCCTTCTAAGATTTCTAGCCCAATATAGTAAACTCCAGAGGTTCCGATTGTTGAGATAAAACTTAGGAGAGCATCCAGTGTTTTAGATTATTCACTTAACCAAATCCCAGTGCTGAGCTGCTGGAGGGTTTCTTATCTAGAAAGAACTAAATGTGTTGTACAGAGTGACGTGAAGGAGTAACCGTATGAGCTACTCCCGAAGTGGCCCGGGAGTCCCAAGCCCCATGCTTTCAGTACAGCAGTATGGCTGAGGAAGTCAAGCTTATGTCATTTCTCTTACCATTTTATTTTGCAGAATGCTTGTCTCAAGCATGATTATAAAATATGTTTCTTAATTTCCTTAATTACTATATAATAAGCATATATTTTAATCAGACTATAGTCAAATTATATTTAAATGAGCTTGGTGAAAGCTTTCTTAAAGGAAACGAAAAAAAAAAAAACCAAAACTTTTTAGCTTGTGAACATCATTAACAAATAATAAATTTCTCTCTCTGACTTTCTCTTTCTCCCTCTCTCTCCGTCTTTTTGTAAGATGGGGGTCTCATGTAGCCAAGGCTTGCTTGAATCATGTGGCTAAGGTTATCCTGGAACTTTTGTTCATGTTGTCGCTATCTCTCAAGTGCCAAGGTTACAGGCATGGGCCATCATGCCCCACTAAGCCAATAAATTATTTCTAAAAATATTCCTCTGGATTAGATGCAATGACAAATATTTGTAATCAAGAAAATAAAAGAAAATAATCCTGCCTCCTATATAAATTAAGAAAACAGGTAAATACGTATATTCAACTGAAATGTACTGTTAGTTTGAACACAAGTGCTTCACACAGGAGACCCTCAGTGCAGAGGTCAGCATCAAATGTCATAAGTAATACTTTAGGTAAATTATGACAAGTGTGCAAGTTATGTCCAAATTCTGAGGGAAGAGAGAATTTCCTTTAACCAAGATGGGAAAGTAAAAGGAACAGTGAGGGATTTTAGGAAGTAGCCCATGTGGCTCATGAAAAGTTAGAGAATTCAATTACACAATTTAATGCATGTCCACATGGTGAAGTTCTTGTGCTATGATAATAAGCTCAGCACTGTTACTTATCTTGTCAACTTTTGAGTAATGATGGATTTTTCACAACAGTAAGTATATTAAGACATGGGAAACACCTAGAACAGTTCNTTTCTGGGATAACTGTGAGAAATAGATTTCTGCTGTGTATGCTTTGTACTCTTGAAGGTCAGAAGAGGTCACCAATTCCCTAGGACTGAAGTATTACAAAGGTTATACACGGCCCTGTGAGAGACTGGGGACTGAACCCATGTCCTCTGCAAAAACAAGTTTCCTTAACTGCTGAGCCATCTCTCCTGCCTCAAATTTCTGTGTTTCTAAGTCACATAGCCTATGCTCTATTCTCAGAGAAGGTGAATGAATACACCAGTTCAACCTCAGAAGGCCTGGCTTTTCCTGTGAAATCCTCCCTCTATTTGTGCAGAAATGGACATATTGCTGATTGCTTCACATCTTAAATTTAGAGTGTGAATCCTTGTGTGCTGACTTTTGCATTTGGTAAGAGATAGGAATCTGGCTCCAGCCTTCTGCATGTAGATATCAACTTCCCCCAGCATTGTTAATTAAAAAGACTATCCTCTTCCAAATCACATTCTCAATGCATTTTTTGAAAATAATTTGTTGTGAAAAACGTCTTTATATCTACTCTATTCTGTTCCATTGGTCTATGTTTTTGTTTTAATAGAACTTCAATATTGTTTTTATTACTATACGTTTATAGTATCCATTGAAATTGTATATCTCCATGCTTTAATATTTTTCTAAGTAATTCTTAGGCTTTTTTTCAGATATATTTTAGTACTAAAATGCTAGTTTGTCATTGGTATTTTGATAGAAATTGTACTGAATCTGTAGATTTTTTTGACTAATATGAAGACATTTTAATAATATTAACTTTCTAAAGCTTGGACATAGGATGCTTTTCTAATTTTTAGTGTTTTAGTATATTTCTCTATTATTTTTAACTTTCATTGTAGATAAGACTGTTTGGTTAAATTTATTTCTATATGAGGTAATATTCTATTAGTTTGTAGTAAGTTTAAGGACGGTCCCATGCTGACTTTATATGGTGTAGGAGGTCCTTCTGTCTGTGTGCTGCTTTTGTTGGCTCATGAATAAAGAGCTGCTTTGAGCTTATGGCAGGGAAGAACAGAACTAGGTAGGGAAAGCTAGGCTGTATGTTGGGAGGAAGAAGGCAGAGAGTCAGACGCCATGGAGTCGCCACTGGAGAAAGACATGATGAAACTTTGCTGGTAGCCCACAACCTTGTGGTGATATACAGATTAATAGAAATGGGTTAAATTAATATGAAAGAGTTAGCCAATAAGAAGTTAGAGCTACAGGGCCAAACAATGATTTAAGCTAGCTGGGCAGCCAGGAACCAACAAGCGGCCTCCCTCCAACATTTATATGCTGCAAACTTGGTAGCATTTCATTCTTCTTTAGTTTTCTCTATAATTGCATGATAATGGCATCCACAATTGTAGAAGGGAAACTTCCTACTTTCTGACTTAGATACCTTTACTTTCTCTCTCTTACTTGAATACCCTGGATGAGATTCGATTTTTAAATTGAATAAAACAATAACTAAAGAAGAGGTCATGCATTTGAAGGTGTGTGGGAGGAATCAGGGAACGATAATGATGGAATTATGCATGACATTCTCAAAAATATTTTTGAAAGTGTTGAAGGTAGGTGTCCTTGTCTTGTTTAGGATCTTAGAAAGTTTTTGGAGTGATTCTACTTGGTCTATTGTTAGATAATGACCTATCATGTAGTATTCATATTATTTTGAGGTGAGTCCCATTTAGATCTTTCGCTTAGGGTATTTATAATGAAGAGATAAATTTCTCAAATAAACTGTATTAAACACAAACACACAATTCTAGCTAAAGCTATGCAAATTGTTATTTATTCTGTTTCTTTTTGTTCACCATAATTCTCTGACATCATTGTTTTCCTATGGAATATTCTATGCACACATTACTAGTTTTGGAATCAGAATTAAGTAACTTGTTTCTTTTATTGGAATTGCCCATTCACTATTAATTCTGACTCCTTCTCCTCATCATATCACTTCATCCAAACTATAACCTTTATTCACTATAATAATCAGAGCACTTTAGAAGGGGTATGCTCGATAAATGTTATTTAATCAACATACCATTGAAAATGGTTTTTTAATTCTTTCAGGTAATGTAATCATATGTAAACACATAAAGGGTGTTTGAAGACTATGTTGGGGAGATAAATCTATTAGTTTCCAGTAGGTAAGTGTACTGGTTTCATGCAGTCTTCTCCGTATCTAGATTACTTGAGACCTAGCACAGGAGCCTCTGCTTTACTCCTGCCTTGCAACTGTTATAACTAACAGCAGTGATTATGCTGTTAATATGTTATTATTATATTATGACATTCATTAATGAAATATAGAAAACAGCTTGCAAAAGGCCTTGTCACTCAGAGAGGGAGGGAGGGTAGAAGGGAGAGACTCTGCTAAGCTGTAATCTTAGTAGGAGTTTTAACTACTTGACATACGGAGGTCAACACTGGTGTACTTTGTACTCACACAGTACACTGGAAAATTGGATCCAGGAGTAAAGTAGGGTTTCCTTTGTTCACAAGCTGTTTAGCCAAGATATACAAACCACGAACAAGAGGACTTTAATGAAAACACTGCTTAAGTACATACCTGGACATTAATATGTTTTCCCATACCCCAAAATACCAGAAAGTACTCCTTCCAGGTTCATTTGCACATTTAAATTATTTTATTTTGTATTAATTAAGCTCTAGAATGGGCTAATTTATTTATTTTTGAGGAATATGGCAATAACTAAAACTAGTATTTCTCGCATCAATAAACAGTTCTTTTTAAAGAACTTTTCTATGGTGCCCATAGAAAAGCACCAACACCTAGTACTGGAAAGGCATGCTACGTTTCAAAGCTTAAGAAATGCACTATTTTAATACTTATGTCATCTCTTAGCCTTTACATTGTATGGTATTATTGTAGCCCTGAGATAATATTATGAGGTGTAATCAGGGAAAGAAAGTTCATTATTGGCTGGCTATTCATTATGCAACCAGTACCTCAGGATAATTGTGTAATAATCTACTATCACAATGATAGTATTGCCTTAAGATGGTTTAATAAGAATTCTGAATCAAGACAAGAGTGACTTTAAAGTAAAATGGGATATAAGAATGAAAAATAGAGGGCTCACAGCCGATGTAAGCTGAATGCTAGTAAAAAGTATTTTAAGGTGATTTCATTGGATAAAAGTAAATAAATTATGATTATCTTGCTTCTGAGTATTATCCAATAAGTTTACGTTCCTAGGATTTGTAACCCGAGCTACATATCTCTCTAGGATTCACTGCTTCCTGGTCTTCTGGTATTTCCTGTTTGAATCAAATGGAAATTTTCCTACCAGGCTCTTTGAAGAGATTTAGTCTATTATTCCTACAATTTCCAGATCTAAGAAATAAAAGAAGCTGAAGTTGTCAAACCATAAATTCAGTGGTTTGAATCTGCTGCATTTAACCTAAAGGCTCCTGGAGTATGTTTCTTAACCTGTCATGTATTAAAAACCTGTATTTAGCTGCTTTGATTACCTCTTGTTTAACATACCTTGGACCAAATCCCATTATAAAGTGTATGAGTCAGAGTTTGGAAGATAAAGGCAAGAGGAGAGCTTTCTTAGGAGGAAAAGGAAACAGTATCTTAATTGTATGACATATATACCTACAGAGGAAGCAGTCTGGATGGCAAGTGCCCTGAAAACTCCAGGCAAGTAGAGTAGATGAACACATAGCAGCGTTCTGATAGTCTTTACTCCACAGACTGTAGAACTAGATTAGAGTGTTTGATTCTTCCTGTTTTTCTTTTTTTTTCCTCTTTCATTTTTAACCAAGCAGCACCTCTTTAGAAAATATATTCTTAAGCAGGATCTCAGTTTTCAACAAATACTCAGTTTTCCCCCTGTTGTTCAACAAGTAGTTACTGAATAAGAACTATATGCTGGACACTGTTCAAGGAACTTGTGATTGGATATAAAACAGGCTGAAATCAATATTGATGTGGTGGAGACATGACTGAGGGTCAGGAACTCTGCCCTCATGACTATGAAACAAGTTTTGTTTTATTAGGGCACAGTTTGAAAGCCACTAAGATTCCCCTATCTTTTTTATTAACTTTAATTCTGTAAGCAAGAGAAAATGAACAGTAATAGCTAACCACCAGAGTTGCCTTTATAATTGTTGATAGGTTTGCCATAGATGGTATGTGGTGTGCAGGTACATCTTCTCCCATCTGATTTTGCTTTTGAGAAAGTCCATACTTGAAGAAGAAACAGGTAATCGAGTCAGATTTTCTCTTGTTCTAAAGTTACTTCTCTGTATTTAGATTCACTTCTATCTTATTGGAAAGGTCACTGATATTCTACAATTATCCTTTGTTTTGTTAAGCTATCCAAGAAATTATCTTTTATTTTCCCCAATTTCATTTCATAAGTGATCATATTAAGTCAAACGAGCATCACATACTCTAATACCTTCCCAAGTTAAGAAAAGATGTGAAGTAATAGACAAAGAGTGAGATAGAGAGAGCAAGGGAAGAAGAAAAATGTGAAAGTAGAGAAAAAGACAGAGAGGTAGAGAGATGGACATAGACAGACACAGAGACAGGGAGAGACATAGGTAGAGACAGAGATAGTCAGAGAGACACCAGGAAAGCAGAAGCAGAGACAGAAAGAGAAGGAAGAGAGAGAGAGAAAGAGAGAGAGAGAGAGTCAGAAAGACACAGGGAAAAATAGAAACAGAGATAGAGACACACACAGCCACACACACACACACACACACACACACACACAGACAGGGAGAGACATAGGTAGAGACAGAGATAGTCAGAGAGACACCAGGAAAGCAGAAGCAGAGACAGAAAGAGAAGGAAGAGAGAGAGAAAGAGAGAGAGAGAGTCAGAAAGACACAGGGAAAAATAGAAACAGAGATAGAGACACACACAGCCACATACACACACACACACACACACACACAGAGAGAGAGAGAGAGAGAGAGAGAGAGAGAGAGAGAGAGAGAGAGAGAGAGAGAGAGAGAGNGAGAGAGAGGAGACTGCTAGAAGAGGGTGGGTAGTAAGGTGAAGTTGACATTCAGGATTTACACGAATACTTGCATTCCATAGTTAAAGTATATAATCACTTATCCTTGTAGCTAGTCAAGGATAATTTTCTTTGCTTCTTTCTTTATGAATTCTGCAATAATGTGCCAGGTGTTTTCTTTCTCTCTTAAGGAAAAAGATAGCCTCTGAAACTGTATGAAGTTTAAATGAATTACATACTGGTTTTAAAATTTAGCTTGAAAGCTAATGGCTAACCTCAATTTATATTTATCTTTCAGTAACATTTCATTTCCCACACCTGCCTTCCAGAGCAGTTAAATCAGGAATAATGGACTGCGGGTGGGGTAGGGAGACAACGGTAAACATTATGTGTGCAGCAAAGGTCTTGTGGTTCAGAGCCAACATGGAAAAGGAGAAGAGCTATTACCACAGGGTCGAACCCTGCAGGGAGTCTGGAGTCCTGCCCTGGCAATACCAGACTCCGCAACTCTATTGTCTTTGTGGTTTTAAAAAGACTTGATCTTTCTAATGTTACACTCTAAAATCCAACTTAATGGACACTCTATTTCTGGAGAGCTTTGGAGGCAGAATTATGGAAAATTCTTGTGGTTGTTGTCATGGTTTTTGATGAAGGAGCAAAGCTCAGAATAATTTTTCTAATTTGCATAATGTTTGAATATTCACTGACAGTGACTCTTGAACTGAATCTTCTTAATGCTACAGGGAAAAGAAGCATTATTTCTAGCAGTTGGAAGATGTCTTCGGGACTGAAGATCCAGTGGGGGCTTTGCTGATGTGCTTGGCATGAACCTGGATTATTGATACAGAGGTTTCCTGAGTGAGGTAATCAAAACTAATATTTTATAGTCGGGCAGGTGTGTGTTAACTTCACCTTTGTTGCCACTTGAGAATGGTGAGAAGTCTTAGTTAAATACCTCCCTTCCATTATCCACCATAATGGAATGATTTCTTTGAACTAAGACCTTACCTGTCCATATTTAGAGGAAACTAGGGTGTCTGAGAAGCATGCCAGTTGCTACTACATTGCCAATACCCATTGAGTTGGAAACTGCGGGAATGTTGTTTCCAGAAGCTATTGTTTGAGAGAACAACAGCAGATAGTGATACAAAGTGAGTAGAAAGGTCTAGAGGCCCTGACACATGGCATTTGGATGATTCAGGATTAATTTAGTTCCTGCCTCTACAGAAGTCATTGGACAATTTTTGTCTTGGGAAAAGTCCACAGATGTCCCTTGCAAAGCATCACTTATATCAAATATACAGCACAAAGAGTTGAGGAGCAATCTTTCACTCATTACATTCATTAACATACCTAACATAAATTTTCTATTTGGTAGAACAATTTAACTTTCCACCTCCTGCTAAGTTTCACAATAACTGTGTACCTGTGTACTTGTAGAATTATGGAAGGCAGAAGGTTTGAGAACTTAGTCTTTCTATTTATTCCCCAAATATTTCAGATAGTAACTGAGATGCATACAGCCTGAGAATTTTTTCTTCTACAATAACATTAGCAATCCTAGCGACTATCCTATGTAGATTTAGCACATAGGCATGTTATTTAAAAAATGCCATCAGGCATTTGTGAACTGATCATACATAGTCTGGGTGGAATACCTGTAGACACCACCTTGCATTTTGTACTGCTATTGACAAAGATCTCAACTGCAACAGTGTTTTCTCAGGACTGGCTTTCACCTACTGTGAATTTGAATGTATAATCTTGAAATGCTAGTGATTTGCCAAAATAAGGGGAAGATTCTACGAATAGAAAGTAATTAACGAAGATATCTTTTTCCTTCACTTGCCCTCTCTTAAGATTGGAGGGGGTGGAAGGAGGGTGTGTGAAGGGAATGGGAGGGAAGTGGGAGGAGGGGAGGAAGTGGGAATTTGGATTGGTATTTTTTTAAAGTAATAAAATAAAATAATAATAATAAAATAATTAACTGCTGCACACTCAACAACATTCAATGACTGCTAGGTAATGTTCAAGCAGCATTTTTCTAATATCTTGGATTTCTACTCAAAGCCTCTGTCCCACCTATAGTGGAAGCAATTTTTTGAATTTTCTTTGTTTACCCGAATGCCTGCAGCTTGCCTTCATGTTCTTTTTCATGTACCTTTGGTGCAGTGTGCTTGTTTTTCTCTGCCTGTCAGTGTCTCCTTAGGAAAGGGAGGAGGCTCCAGATTCTCAGGGATGGGAGCACCTGATGTCAATTGTGAGGATTGCCAACTCTGGCATCCAGGAAGCAGTCCCAGAGGTTCTTCAAACACAGCAGAGGGAAAATCCAAAGATTGCTTTGCCTGAGTCATGCCCTCCTCTGTCTACACCACAAGACTGCCATGACACATCGTTTTATCTGGGAATACCCAAACTGTTAGAATCAGGAAGCAGTGGGTGCCTCATTTCCCAGTGTGGCTTGGAAGAACTGCTAACACAATGTGACTTGATCTGTTCTTACGTGTGGCCCAGATTACATTTACCACACAATCATATCCTGTTCTATTATTTTGGCATAATGGCAGCCTGGACTATCTAGGACCCTAAATCCATGTTGCTACTGCTGTTAATTATATTAGAGAGCTGAACAGTTTGAAGGGAGTGCCTTACAGTGGATTTTCTTACTTTCTTCAATGTTTCCTTATTTTTCTTTATCTTTGGTTTTCAATATTGTTTCCACCTCACATAGGATTCAAAAGAGTTCAAAACTGATAGTTACTTTTCTCCTCTAATAGCATGCGTATCAAGTGGGCTGAAAATGTTCTTCACAAAATCAAAGATAATCAAACAAAACTCCTATTAGTGGATATGAGAAACATCCTTTTGAGTTGTTAGTCATGGTAGTTCATGTGACTCCTTATGTAATAAGGCTATTACATAAGCCTTTAGTTGCCTTTTAAAATTTTAAGGTAAATTTCTATTGTGGAAGATACTCCATGCTTTTGGGACTTGGAAAATTGAGCTGGATCAAAGTTGGGAGTCTCTATTATGTAGTTTAGTGTTCATAGTACCAATTCTGAAAAAAAAAACTGTCAATGGAGAGAAGCAATCAATAATCAATAATCCTATCCAGATGTGATGTCTATGAAACACAATAATGACCAACATGACAATATATCCCTAAAAGTCCATGCCCATCTTGGCTGTAACCTACAGTTGTCTAATTAGATTTAAGGCCCACCCAATAAGAGGAAAATACTCACTAATACTAGAAACCTGGCCAACTATGTGTGGCAAGCAAAAGTCATGAATTTAGAGAAACAACTACTAATACCAGGTCAGCCTAATTCCTAGCTGCATTTTAAAATTTTGTTTCCCCCACCTACAGGTAAGCATTTCTCACATGCATCAAAGAAATTTCTCCTTGTCAAATTCTGAAAACACTGAAATCATTGAAAACCACAACTAGCCATAATATATACATCATCTAATTGTGGAGACCCCAGACTCAGCGGATACATTTACAACACAATTACTGCACCTAAAATTCAGGGAATGTTGAGAAAGAAGGTGTGGGATTGATTGTAAAACCCAGAGGACCAGGAAGTCGCTGTGAGATTCTGTGTTCTAGAAATGAGTGGGAAGTTACACCCTTGATACCTTGGTAACATGGCTTTCTAAACAAGGCCTGAATGATGACAATGGAAATGCAGTGTGGAAGTTTGAAATATCAGTGGCTCACATCCCTAGATAAAGAATTACTGGAAACCAGTGAGTGTTGAGAAAGGGAGAATTAGTCTCTCTCAGGGATGAGTTCTGTAGGTGATTATACAACTGAAAGTCATCAGTCCTTAGATCATATATACACAAGCCACATAAAATGGATCAGCAGGTTGTATTGATATATTTATGCATATATACATATATTAATAGTATTAATAAAAAAGAAAACATCAATTTGAGAAGAAATGGGGGCACATGTGTGGGCATGGGTGGAAGGGATACAGGAGGGGCTAGAGTAAGAAAGGAAAATGGGAATTAGGATTAGATTTTAATTAAAGTAAAAATTGTAAATGCAATATGCTTTTTAAAGTAAAACAAATTTTCTTTTCTCTGGAACCAAAACACAAAGAGCATAAAGTTGAGTTCATAGAGAAGTGGGTATGTCTTGGAGGACTTTGGGGAAGGGGTTGAATATGATCACTATCATATAGGACTCTCAAAACTAATTTCTAAAAAGAGGGGGTTAAAAAAAAAGAATTCAAAATAAGGAAACGACAGCCAACCTTACTGTGGGTTCATGTTCTGTGTGCAACGGTACTGGCAAGAAACCTTTCTACCATAAATAAGCTTTTAATGCTTTCCTCTGCTCGTTCAAGAACAGAAAGGCAGGCAGGTGACAGAGCACTTCTTCACTGTTTTCAGTGAACTCTCTCTTTTCGCCTTCAGTGAGAAGAAGCCCTGCATATACATACCAGCCTTGCTTTGGCCTTTTCTTTTTCTCCCAGATTTTTGAAAACTGTTAATTCCAAATTAGGTTTTTCTCCTCTTGAGATAATCCCTAACATTGCTACATAGGTTTCGAATTCTGCAGTAGGGGCCAGCATCAGTAATGAGCACTGTGTCTCACAAATGGTCCAGCAAGTTCAGCAGGTGCATATTTGTTACTGCTATTTGATTTCCTTTGAACTAAGGTAAAATGACTGTTTGGAAATCAGAAGATTAAAGATAACCTGATGGTTGATATGCGTGTAGAGGATGAAGAATTAACAAAATAGAATGACCACTAGTCACCTTCTGAAGTTATTTTGCACACCTTTTCCACCTTAGAATATTTTATGTGCCTGGCATGGATGGAAAAAATAGGTTAATATAAGTTATGGGAGCTGGTAGGAAGACGGAGCTAATGGGCCAATCAGCTTATAACCTAATGTAGACTCTCTGTGTGATTTTCTTTGAGGCTTGCCGGCTGTGGGTTACCGGGCAGACAGAAACCCCCACGAGCAGGCCCTCATGTTACAAAATGACGCCCAACGTGGATAACTACATCCACAGAAAGCCTGAGAACGCTTGGGAAAGAATAGAGTAAAGCATGTTTTCTTGATACCAGAAACTTCTCGGGTCTGCTATGCTTGCTAGAGGCAAGCAAGCGCTCTCATCTAAGAGAGGCTTCCTGACTCAGCTTTAGCTGCAAAACCCTGCAGCTCTTTAAG
>JAQHUG010000201.1:660727-670972 GCA_028555095.1 Dicrostonyx torquatus
AAAAGAAAGAAAGAAAATGAGTGCAAAGATTTATAGAAAGGTAAAATGATGAAAGTGATATTTATTTGCTAACACTATTTTCTTATATAAATAGTAGATAGCATTAGAGAGACCTCAAACATTAAACTTTCAATTAATTATTATTTCTGTCTATTTTATGAACAGATGAAACCAAGTCAGTGGTTTTTTTTTTTTTAAAGAAAATCTGTATTTTTATTTTATTTTCTTTTTATTACTGTCCTGGTTTGCTTTCTATAGCATTGATAAAACACTGCCAAAATCAACTTGGAGAGGAAAAGATTTATTTCATTTTATAGCTTATAGCCCATAATGAAAAGAAACCAGAGTAGAATTAAGGCAACACTGAAGCATAAAGCAGAGAAAAGTACTTTGTCCTGGCTTGTGTCCCATGGCTTATTGAGCCCAATTTCTTATATAATCCAGGACCACCTGCCTATGGTGGCAGTACTCAGTGAACTGGGACCTCTTATATCAATCATTAATCACAAAAGTGGCCTACACATTTACCTACAGGCCAATATGAAGGAGGCAATTCTGCACTTGAGATTTCTTCTTTCCAGATAGTTCTAAATTTGTGCCAAGTTAACAGAAATTAAACAGTACAGTTGCTGAATGTGCTCTCTTGTCTTTATCATTAGTTCTGCAGCCAGACGATTAGGCTCTTCAATTACTGTATATATTTTGAAATCCTACATTTTTCAGTGCACTGATGAGTTCGTTTAAAGCTCAATTGTCAATTATGAAGCTCTCTGCTCACTCACACCATCACCTTCACAGGTTAACTAGGGACCCGCACTTGCATGTCAGCTAAGCCTGGTGAGTGACTTAGACTACTGCCCACCTGTGCTGTACCAACACTTTGCTGTTGCTTGGATACTGCAGCCTATGAACCATCCCACCATGGTCTGTGCCCCAGATTCCCACCAGTCTGCTCCATATCCATTCTACCATGCCTAGTTCAGGTATCTAAACATGTACAGCAGTCCACACAGAGTCTTGAGAGACATGCTCATACTTTCTTAGGAGACTTGCTCCTAAGTTGGAACCACCACTGTCATTCCAATAAAACACCAAACCCAACTATCTGAAGGACCAACCTAAACACTCTTCTTATGTTATTGGAAATCAACCTGACTTGGAAGACAGCAACAACAGAAGACCAAATTTGCCTCAGGTTAGTACCTCAAACCAGACACACCACCAACAAAGGAAACATATATGCCATGGTCACATGATAGAAAAAAAATATGAAAAGTCAGGACAGCACCCATCCACCCCCAGATAAAAAAGCAAAACAAAATCCACTAACCCCACAGAGATGTTCTCTAATGAGAGCTATCTAAGTAAATCCCAGGACACAGAGTAATGCAAAACAATCATGAGCATGATCAAATAGTTCGAGGAGTTTAAAGAAGATAGGGCCAAGCTGGGCAGTCGTGGCACATGCCTTTAGACACAGCATTTGGAGGTAGAGGCAGATAGATCTCTGTGAGTTTATGGCTAGCCTTGTCTACAGGATAGCCAAGGCTTGACAGAGAAACCTCATCTTAAAACAAAGGCTGGGTACCTAGGAATATGGTGCAGCTGGGGCCATGACAATCTGGGTGACCTGCACTGCCAGCAGTGACCATGGCACCGAATGGGCCCAATTTGCTACCAGGAGCCATAACTTGTTCCATGGGCCTACTGCAGCCAGGGTCTAAGTCATTGTCAGTGGCTTGTATTACCACCAGATATAGTTTTGCACCTGAAATCATATTGGTGCCTGAGAGTCATGCTGTCACTGGGGCCATACAAATCAGGATAGACTGAACTGCCACTGAAGGCTATAGAGACTTCCAGGCTGCAGCTGAGCGATATGTAGGGGTCCATGGCCCTAAGACAGCCTTGGACTGTGTTGATGTCCTTGACTCCTGTTACCATCCAAGGCAGTGCAGAAACCTGAGGTCTAGACTGAAACCTGAAGCCACGTTGAGTCTGAACTTCATGAGGTCACCATGGTCATGAGGACTTGAATATCCAGCACAGAAACCCAGGGCCACGGTGACCCTCTAGCCCAAGCTGCAGCCTGGAACCGTGTCTGGGTCTGGGTGGTCCTGCAGTAGCTGGGGTCTGTGTGGATGTGTTACCATAGGAGTTCATGCAAAACATGTTTTGAACCATTTGTTGAAGTTTGAGGGCCCAGTTGAACTGACCCCACCTCTCACTGGCTGGTACTGACCTGTTACTCCTCTATCACAGGAAAGCTGACCTTGAACTTTTTCAGCCCTGGGATAATGGACCCTGATTACTCTATCACAGGAAAGCTGGCTGCTCTCTTAATAAGAAAGCTGCCTCCTTCCACCTGGAAAAGCACACCCCACTCCTCACCACGGGCCTGGGAGAGCTGACTTTGCATCTCACCTGAGAGGAATAGTCTTGATATCCTAGACTGACCACTTCAGCTGCCACCCAGGTCCACATACAGGGATTGTAGCTGGCACACCCCAATGTCTACCCCATCTATGATCTTCTGGAGTGTGAATGGACTGTTCCTGTGGAGCCATAGCTGCAGGATTTCCATGACTCCGGAAAACAGCAGAATATTGGAGAGAAGTTTTGGTGAGCGTCCAGTATTGACGGTGTACCGAAGACAGAGGTGTTGATCCTGACCAAGAACTTATTGAACAGTTGCAAGTAAAGCTGTTTGGACAAAAGCATCTACTGCTTGATACATGATAGCTTCTGATGCCACTAAGATGAATGAAGAGGAGATGGAGAAGCAGGAAAGATGAAGGAGCTAAGTTCTTCTCTTTCTCTTTGCTTTTTCATTAATGTTTATTTTACTCTTATTTTATTTCTTGGCTTTCTTTTGGGTGGACACAACAAGAGAGAGGGGAAGGTGTAGAGGAACTGGGAGATGAGTGGGACTGGGGTGTATGATGTGAAATACCAATTAAACAAGAAAATTAAACAACCAATTAAAAAAGAAAAATAAATAAAAGCAAAGTAGAATGAAGAATAGAAACACTAAAGCTACAGCAAAAGGATCAATCAATGATATCTTTCAATCATGTCTTTGAATATCGCCTTTATTTTTCAATCAAAAGACACAGGTTAGAGTGTATTAAGAAAAGAATCTTTCTGTTGTTTATAAAAATCTCATCTTTCCTTCACATAGAGATACCAACTTAGAGTGAAGGAGTGCAACCAAATAGGACCAGGAAACAAGCAAGCATTATTATACTAATATCTGTCAGAATAGATTTTAAATTAAAATTAATCAAAAGAGATAAAGATATATATTTCATTCTAATAAACTATTAACCAGGAAGATACTACAATTCTTTATGTTTGTATAACAAACTGACACACTAATTTTATAAAAATCCTAGTACTGGAATTCAAGACACAGATTAACTTAACCCGGTAATAGTTATTTCAATACGTTATTTTGTCCAATAGGTCACTTGATCAAAAATAAACAGAGAAACATAGGAATTAAAGGATATCATACAACAAATTGGCCCAATGGGAATTTGTAGAATATTACACACAAACACAAAAGAATATACATATGCATATGGGTGTATTCCCAGCACCCACATCCTCAGAGGAGAACAGTTTTTCCATTCTGAATATCTATCGGCTGTCAGTAGCTCAAGTATCCCTCTGCCCCTTTTCATATTACCTCTGTTCTACTGTTACCTCTAACTGAATCTTATTTTCATGGGTTTGAAGATCATAATGTCCAGTCATGGTTTTCAGACACCCTTCATTTTGCTTAGGCAAAAAAATCCTAATTTAATTCACAGATGTTATGGTTATCTTCACAGAAAATTAAAAAGAACTGACAAGTACATTTTCTTCCAACTACTAGGTATAATAATGACATAGTATACAAATATATATATATATATGTATATATATATATATATATATATATACATATATATATTTCTACATGCTAGCAATAAGCAAGAATTAAAATTTTTAAAAATACAATAGACTTTAGTATAGCACTCTTTAAACTGAGATGCATGGAAATAAATCTGCCAAAGTACATTTCTTCATGTAGAAAGTTACAAATATCTGATGATGGAAATTAAAAATCTTTAAGTAAATGGAAAGCTAGCTCTTGAATACAACTTGAGAAAGTTTATTTGCCATAAATTCTTATGAAATGAATGAAAAAAATTCAGTATAGTTCTAAACACAACCATTAGTGACTTTATACATGTTGACAAACAGGCATACTGATATTAAAGCATATAAGAAAACTAAAGATATCCAGATACCTATCACAAACCAAGGGAAATAAAAAGCTGAAATGCTCATATTACTTTATTCCATGCGTAAGATGAAGTATTGGAGAGCAAGACAGCACCAATGAAATAACAGACAGTTATCAGTGGAAACAGAATCATATGGTCATTGGCAGTTTAATAATGATTAAAATTTTGACAGATGGTACTCAGAAAAAATGAACATCTAATAAGAAAAAGAAGTGCAACACAGGCCATACACATTCTGCCAAAAAGCAAAAAAAAAAATACACTGTAGACCCTAATTTTTTAAAAAATGACAATGTGACTTCTACAATCACATACAGGAAATTTTCTACATGACCTTGGATTTGTGGTTGTTAGATATAATACCAAAATCATGATCTATGAAAGAAAAATATGTCTTTTTTTGGACTCCAGAAAAGTGAAAAGGAAAAAAGAGAAAGAAATCTATTTCTCTGTGAGAGAAAATATTAAAATGGAGAAAAGACAAGCCAGAAATTGGGAGAAAATATTTGCAAAATATCTGATTAAGCACTCGCCTCCAAAGGACACAAAGATCTCTTAAAACTAGAACAGAATGAAAACAAACAACTCAATTAAGAAATGGGCAAATCTACTGAAAAGACTCCTCATGAAAATACAGCTGAAAACAAACAGGAAGAGATGCTAAGCATCATGTCTCATTACAGAGGTGCCAATGTAGACACACAAGAAAATGGTACCACACACCAGTCCCCAAGAAACTGTAGCCACTACTGTTCATTGCTGGTAGCAACACAAAATGGTATAAGATCTGTGAAGGTACCGTCATTTTCTACAAAGTTAACATAGTTGTATCATGTATTCATAAGTAATATTCTCTTGTACTTGGCCAACAGACATGAAAATACATGTTTTCCCAAAAGTCTGTATGCACACAGTTGTACATAGCTTAACTCATAATCATCAAAAGTGATGAACCAAAATATTCATTATAAGGGGAATGAAAAACCTCAACTTGGTAGTGGTCCATGCAATTCATGCATTTGAAAAGGTCATTGTAAAGGTCAGCCTGAAATACATAATGAATCTGAACGCAGCCTTTGGCATCCAGTAAGATTCTGTCTCAAACAAACAATCACAAAAGAAAAATGCTGTTAAGTCATGAAAACACATGCTAAAGTCTCAAACTCATGTTGTCAGTAGAAGAAACCAATCTGAAAAGATATCTAATATCCAACTGTGTGGCATTCTGAAAAGGGCAAAACTATTGAGATGGTAAAAAAGTTCCACTCTCATTAGAGAATAATGGGAAGATGATAAAAGTTGAAGAGGCCTAGTACATATTTAGATTTTTAAATGTTGTTAAATAATTCTATGTGAAAGTTTAATTGGGGCATATGGTACTGTATCTGTTAAAACTCATAGCATTTGCTGCATAGAAAGTAAACCTTAATGTCCCTAAATTTTTATGACAAATTTCAGAAATTTGGATACTTTCCAGATGAAATTTGGTAGGCTCTGACAGAATCATTTAACTATACTACAAATGTATGAAATATATTGACGTGAGGGAACAGAAAGAGGTACCACATGAACCTTAGAAATGAGTCTGCAGCATTAAAAAGGAAAAACAATTTCACATCAGTACCTTCATGATAATACTGCTTCCCACGAGATAAGGAAGACATTGCTGAAATATTATACAGAAATCAAAAATTATATGAAGTGATGGAGAATGGTGAAAGACAATATGACATTTTTTGGAGTTAAGAGTTACTGATAGTCATGAAGAGCAGAGTGAATGGTGTGTGCAATGGATTTGAGTAGCATAAATCAATACGAAATCCTTCTTTGATACAGAATCAAAATTTTGAAAGCAGGCAT
The DNA here is from genome assembly GCA_028555095.1 of Dicrostonyx torquatus. Classification (NCBI taxonomy): domain Eukaryota; kingdom Metazoa; phylum Chordata; class Mammalia; order Rodentia; family Cricetidae; genus Dicrostonyx; species Dicrostonyx torquatus. Next base: position 666,883 of record JAQHUG010000201.1, read on the forward strand.
ATTTTATATATGTATGCAAAGATGAATTATTCCATATAAATACATCTGTTTCTTTATGCTTCCCATTGACAGGGCCTAGAAAGAGTAACTCTAGGAGTATGTACATGAGGCACCCGAATCTTAGTTCTAATACCTTTCTTCAAGAGAGGCAGGAAGAGGAGAAATCAGGGGTCCTTGGAACATGGCTGATTACAGAACTGGGCTATGAATTAAAGTAAGTCTAAACTATTTTATAGTGGTACAAAATAAGTGCAAATTTAAACCACACAGGAAATAAGTTTCCACAACTACGTGTTCATGACAGAAGGAAAAGTTCTAAATTTGGGAACTCCTAATGTCAAAATAAGATCAAGTCCAGTAACAAAGACAATAAGCTACATGATCCTATAAGAAAAGGTAGCACACACATAGCCACAACTCTGCATCATTGTAAATAAATGGTAAGCAGGTAGAGAAGTATCAAGAAAATGTGTGTTTTTCAGAATTCCAAACAATTTTATAAATATGCCAATGAATCAGAGTATACCAGTTGAATGCCAATGAATCCTCACATAAAGGCTGCTTTTATATAAAGATTCTAGAATGTAGTTTGAGAAAAATAGTAATTTTAAAGGGAAGAAATCTCATGAAACTATCAGTTGGTTGTTGAGAAGCCATGTTATGTACCTGTGGTATAGTGTGTAAGAATAGTAAAGAATAGTACCTAACTTTCGGTGTGTTTCAATCTGAGTCTTCGCTTTTATAGTCATGAGAAAAAGGTCAGACCACATCTCAATTGAATGTAGTCTATAAGATTTCTCTACTCTGTTAAAGAATCCCAAACAAGAAAAGGTTAACATGTTACAAACAAGAGTTAGTTAAGCATATGGCATGTTGGATAGCTTAATTAACAGAAAGAAAGATAAAATGTAAGGAAAATTGTATAAACAGTGGATTTAACTAATTAAAACAGTAATTGCAAATGTTTTTGGCATATGCTATTATTATTATTTTGATTTTAATTGAGCTCTACATTTTTTCTCTGCTCCCCTTCTTGCCTCTCTTCTCCCCTTCAGCCCTCCCACAAGATCCCCATGCTAGCAATTTACTCAGGAGATCTTATCTTTTTCTACTTCCCATGTAGATTAGATCTACTTTTTTTGTTTCTTTTGGGTGTTTTTGTTTGTTTGTTTTGTTCTTTGTAATTCTTTCAAATCCCAGAGGACTGATAAAAATTAGATAATGGGAATTTGGTATGTTGGTGCTTTGCTATTCATAAGTATTATTACATGATAATTGTAATGTCCTTCCAAGAAGCTTCCATTAATTTAATTTGTGGATTTTATTGATCACTTTTGGATTTTCACAGTTCCAAAAGAGGTAGAAGGAAGCTGCTTCCTGGAGCACAGCTGTACTTAAATTAGAGGACCTAGCTTCTTCATCCTCTCCTGGCAGCAATTTGGACAGTGAACTTTAGAGAGAAAATGTCTCACTAAATCAAGATGGTAGAAAAGAAGGGAAAATCAGTTTCTGTCTTGGGGGAGTTAAAATCTTGCGGTGAAGAGCTGTGGGGGAAGTGAGTAATGTAGTTTTGTTTTCCCCGTCTTATCAGAAGATGTTAAAACTATATATTTTTTTTTTTAGTAAGATTTGCTTAAAAACATTACAACCCAAAGTGTGTTTGTACTTCTTATCTTAAAAGAAAACAGATAGACATTTGTAATGTGGACAGGGGAAACCCAGGAGGTCTCAACCCTACACAAAGAATTGCAGACCACTAAGGAATACTAAGAGTGAGAAATAGTCTTCTCCAGAAATGGTCTGAAAACGCATACACACAGGTAATATACAGACCAAGCAAGCTGTATTTTTGTATTTAGGAATGTATATGTATGGATATTCATATGTGCATGAAATGACAGTTAATGAAAAATAAGGCCACAAATTAGAAAGAAAGATGGGGTATATGAGAGGGAGAAGAAAAGGGGGAGAAAAATGGTATAATAATAATTTCAAAATCCAAAAATAAGAAAAACAGAAAGGAAACAGCTTACTTCTCTGTCCATAAATTGTTGCCTGTCACTTCCCCTTTTCCTGGTTCCCTCACATCTATGCTGCTAATAGTTGCTTAAATGTATTTACATATTCCTTGCAATAAATTTCATCTCTGAATCTCATCAGTCCTTCCTTCAATTCCATAGCCTAGCTGAAATTGCCCCTGTGTTAGGGAAGTACTTATATCACGTTATCAAATCTCTAATTTGTTTGTTATGTTACCTATGTTTATGAACAGTGAAATTCTTTTTATCATTTCCTTCATTTTGAAGCATTGGTGCTGCCATGGCGACTCAGAATCTTTTTTTTATATGTTCTTAGTAGCCTCATATTTAACTTGGTCTACTTAGATTTTAAATGATTCAACCCCTTCTTCATTGTTTCACTTTCTTGGTAATTTTGCTTATTCTTTCATGCTGCAAGTTCATTCTGTTGCTATCCTTGTCTACCTCAGTTGTGCCTTCGGGGCAGCTCATTCACATTTTCGACTAATCACTTGATCTTCGTGTATCTTACAAGTTTCAGACTCAGGGAGAGCTCTTCTTTCCTTCCAGTTTTTTTTCTGCTTATAATAAACAGCCTTCTCATCTACCTAACTGTTCTCATCTCAAGGTAAGGAGGTCCTTTTACCATTAGTGCTTCCTCTTTCTTCTGGTACCCAGATCATCACTTATTGAGTCCTGCATTTCTGGGTATGGAGTATATTTCCCACCCACTCCACCATTACCTTTGCTAATCTACACTGTGGCAAAACCCCATTTTATCCGGGGGAGGGAGATCATTAATGTAGGGGTCAGACTGGAGGCCTGAAAAGTGAGTGTGATTGGGGTGTGTAATGGAAAATTCCCAAATAATCAATACAAATATTATGTTGCAAAACTATAATTCTCAATGTATAACTCATATTGAAATAGTCTCATATCTCAGGTTTAAAAACAATAATTTTGTTGTAAAATAATTTTCAAAATTGCTTGTAAGTATATTTAATGATAACATTTAGTTATGACTATTATCCTTCAAAAATTTACAATTAGTAGAAAATGACATTTATGTATTTATTAGAAATAGGGGGAATGAAATTAGCAAAGTGATATATCAATTATATTCATAATTTTGTATGCAAAATTAAATTAATATTTTTCCTTAAGAATTCAATTGAACCTTTGTTTGTTTTAGTTTCAAGACAATCTTCTCAGTGTCTTTATGTGATTAGCACTGTTTTTCAGGTGAAGAGATCAGAATGTTAACCTCTTCCTCAAATAGTAGAGCTAAGAAGACTCAAAGCCCGATCTGAAGCTGGAGTCTCTGATTTCAGTACATTGCTGTTAGTCATGACTAACTAACATTATGGAGTCTTCTGTACCCTCTGGGAAAATTAGCCCTTTTGTTTTTAAAGATATTTGCTGTTCATGTTACTTAAAAATACATAGTTGTCAAGCAGATGATTTATTACAAGTGCCTCAGATGGAAGACAAGAGTCAATGTAAATCCCAACAGGCTATGATATGTCATATAACTTTTAGTGAACTAGGACAACTGAAGGTGTTATTAATTAACTGCACCCCCATTGTGGAAGCTCATTATCAAAATTTTGAAATTAGCTTTTCTTTGAGTTTTCTGATATGCAAATTATGTCATTAATATGTGTCAGTCTAGTTAACAATAATGTATTTCATATCAAAAAATTGATGAGAGCAAATATTAAGTCTTCACAACTATGTATAGTGGTGGATATACTAATTACATTAACTTGATAATCACAATACAGTGCACACCTATGTCAAATTCTCACATTAAAATCAACAGTATACACACACACACACACACACGATTTTTATGCTGTTGGCTATGCCTTGAAAAGCTGACACGATACAAACTCAGTTTTCTACAAATTCTGAAACACCATTGGTGTGGGAGAATTGTCTGTATTCTGTCAATCATGTTTTAAATAAACGCTGATTGGCCAGGCAGGAAGTATAGGCGGGAAAACCAGACAGGAAATAGAGGTGGCACAAGGAGAACAGGGAAGAAGGAAGTTCTTCCCGCACTCCTGCTA
>JAQHUG010000201.1:709773-749620 GCA_028555095.1 Dicrostonyx torquatus
AAAAAATAAAAGCATAAATGCACAGAACTTTGTTGGTTTTGCTTTACAATGCAAGTTGTTTGTGTTTCAATGAATAGAAAAATAATGTTTCCAAAAGTTGTCTGTATTTGCTACCTTCTTTGACCCATTCTTTCTTGAATATAACCAGTGAAGAATTTATTGCCCATGCTATTAAAATCACCCTGGTCAGTGACCTGTAGTTTATCAAATTCAATTGTATACTTTTTAGAAGAAGTAATTTTATTATTATTGGAAAATAATGGAATGATGAGGAAAGTGATGGAAATAATAATTATTTTCACTGTTTTCATTAGGTAAAAAACAGCTTTACAGTACTTTATTTTTTCTGAGGTAACTTAAAGATTTTTTAAAAAATGCATTTTTGACTAACCAAAGTAAAATCTTTTTGTTTTTACATTTCTTTTTACCTCTTTTGTAGAGAAGGCAAAGACATTTGATATCTTTCATTTTGCCTTGCTTTTTCCCCAATATCACGCTTTTTTTTATTAAATAGTACTTGAATGGTATATATTTAAAACTCTACAATGTAATTGTTGCTTTTTAAATTAGTGTCAATTATCTAAGATGGCATTATTCTTTGCAATGCTATGAATTTTTCCTATATTTACTGTTAGCTTATGTTAACATTTCCCCCGATCAACTCACTTTAATTTTCTTTTAATTTAATTAATATATTTATTGGTATTTGTGTGTGGGATAGTGTCGGTCACATGCAACTTATGTGGCGGTTAGAGAATATCTTTCTGAACGTGGTTCTCCCTTTAGACCTTGGGGTCGGTCAGTGCAACTTATGTGGCGGTTAGAGAATATCTTTCTGAACGTGGTTCTCCCTTTAGACCTTGGGGTTGGTCTAAGGACAATTTAAACTCAGGTAGTCATCATACTTAGTGACAAATTGTTTTCAAATTTTACTTGAATATATACTTATTTCACTCTAATTCAAGAAAGCTATGTTCATCAGCAAAACTTTGTGCTGTCATTTATTTTCAGCATTTTCTGCTCTAGCTTTTATTGTAGCTTGAGCAGTTAGCTCTCAACTCTTTCTCCTCTAAAAGTAAACTGCCTTTGTTTCCTTGCTGCTTTGAATATTTTATCCTGTTTCCATCACATATGTTAGTATAATATTCCTACTTATAGTCCATATTATTTTCATGGATACAGATATATGCTGTATCATGCTCAAGTCTTTTAAGAATATACTTCAACTGATTTTTTAAAACATAATTCTTTACTGAATCTTTGGAAATTTCACACCATGTATCCCAATTCCACTCACCTCCCAGTCCCTCCATACTCACCCCTCACCCCAAATATTTTAAAAGCAAAACAAAGCAAATAAACAAAACCACCTCGCTCTTCTATCTTTCCAACATCTCTTCATTCATCCTAAAGGCATTGGGAGATTTGGTGTGTCACACTTTATACACTTTTGCACACGCTCAGATTTCAACATGTTGATGTTCAATAGCTTCTGTTGCCACTGCGGGATGAGCAGATGCCTGGGGTCTGGATAGCCACACGAGACCATGTTGATGTCCAAGGGCCATGCTGCTGCAGAAGCCATACTGATCTGAGTGCCCTGTGGTGCCATTGGGACTTGAGCTGTTCCTACTGAGGTCTTGTCTGGGTCCGTGTTCTGTCTGCAGTCGGCGTCTGTGATGATGCCATGGCCTGTGTTACCATAGAGTGTAGTAAGAACAATGTCTGTTGAAATCAGATTTTAAATTGCTAATCATTTAAATTTCAAGTTTTCTTCTAGTTTTGTTTTTTCTCTTTTCTTATTAGAATTAACATATACTAACTCACTCTATTGTCTATGTTGGCTCTCACGACTTCTCTGTCTCTGATATTCTCCATATTTCTAATGTTTTGTATCTTTGTGAGTTTGGATCTGAATATGTCTATCTACTTCACAGTAAACCAACATCACCACCTGCCCATATACCTCTTCTATCTTGCTGTACAGTTCTTTGAAAACAACATTTTCACCCCTACCTCCTGGGACAATTTGTGTCCTCATCTATAAGAATTTCCTTGATGCTCTCAGAATTGCCAAGCAGTCTCTCACCTCCAGATCGTAGCACTTGTTGCTTTCCATATTCGGAACATTTTGCTCCTACTATTCAGATGAATTTCCTTTTGATTTCTCTACTAAAAGTAACCAAGAACTGGCCTTAAATTCTATGTGTAGTATTGCATCCCCTTTAGGGCTCTCAATTGTTTTTTGAAGATTCAAATTCTCTACAGCTCTGATCACCACTATGACTATTTGTATTTGTAGTTTGTGAATCTACAACAGTTTTAATAGGGATTAAACCTTTAAAATATTATTGAGCATGTGAATTCAAGGGCAACTAAATTACTCAAATATTTATTGGAGGGGGTTTCCTGTATAGCACAGAGCAGATGTGGTACATCTTTTTTTCTGAGTGCCATTCATGATGTAACAATGTCATCAGTGACAGATGAGAAGCATCCTGAAGTCTAGGGATGATCCCCATTTTGTCATCAGTGTGTTATGCTGCTTTGTCTAATTGAATTCATAACTTTGGAGAGATGTAGATCTAGCTATGTTGAGCCTAAGGTTTGTGAGACACATTGGTCATCAGCACTACATAAAACCAGGTGTGCTGGTGGTCCTGAAATCCTAATTTTCTAGACAGGGAAGTAAAGAATCATTGTAAATCCATCCCATCCTCCTCATCTACATAGTGAGTTTGAGGTCAGCCTCCATTGTATGTTCTATAAAATTGTGTATTAAATGAAAGGCTTCTTTTCTTCCAGACACAATGGCTATAAAATTTGACAGAGTTGATAAGGTATGCACATGGTTGATAGTAAAATCAAATTGATAGAGATTAATAAGTTCTCAAGCAAGGATGATGTTCTACTCCCACTCCTGTCAGAGAAGTTCTGGAAATGTCTTGAAGATATTGATGTTGCAGATCAGCGGTGGGGAGTGTTGCTGATCTCTCAGTGGAAGCAGTCAGGGATGCTGCAGAACGCTCACAGTATACTCTCCTTCCAGCACAGAATTATCCAACTCAAAATGTCAAAAATACAAAAGTTGAGAAGACCAACTATAAAACAAATGACACTGCTCAGATGTTAGTATAAGACCAATCGGGAAAACATACCTTGAACGATAACACCAAAATAGTGAAGACAGAAGCTGCCAATGTAGAGCAGAAAATGAATGCCCTGTTCTTATATCAGGGAACAAACATAACCGAGGAACACTGATAATAGGAATATCATTACAGAGGTGGGTGGCATCATCTGGGAACTTGGAAGACAATGGCCACAGATGGACAGGAGCTTATCTCGGCTTGCTTCATTCCCACATCTCTGGAGGCATTTGTGATTACGCACGTCCCAACCTTTTTGCTCCTAATTGCAGTCTGTTGTATCACGGAGGTGAAACATCATCAGGTTTGAGAGGAAATAAATCAGCAAGACGCTCCATCAACGTAAGCGCTACCCTTCTGGCACCTAAGCTCATCAAGCATTGATGAGGCAAACAGGAAGCCTAATGAAAATAATACAAGGAAATCTTTTCATCAACACCCATCCCTAATGTCGCAGCTATCAGGTCACTGTTATTGCTTCAAGAGGTGGAATCTGAATCTGCAGCCAACACCGGAAGCTCTGCCTTTAAACAAGGCAAGCAGTTATTTTTACCACACAGCTCATATCAGTTAAGTGGTGCTAACTTGACCTCAATTAAGATACAGTGCTTTTTAAATGTGTTTATATTAGATCCTTCCCACCCCTCATGCACAATCAGACAGACAGATACATATGCCTGTGCATGTGTATGATATACACACATATATATACACACACACTGGAACACTGTTAGACTATGACTGTTTTCTCATAATTTAGTTGTCTATGCTTTTCAAAAGGAACATACACAGAGTATTTATAAGGAATTAAAAATCTATGTCTTATTGGCCAGAGTAATAATAAAATTAATTTGATGTTTGAGATTGACTCTCATTTTCTCACAGATTGAATGAGCATGATTATTTTATGGCATTTTCATTATCTTACTCAATCTGTAAGGAGAGAGAAACATGAGAGTGATGAGGGCTTTCTCCTTTGCCATCTGAAATGTGCCAGTGTGGAGGATGAAGCTCGGGAGCTTAAGTGCCATGAGGGTGTGTTTCTTGAAGTGGCAGAGTTGCGTGATGGGTGTGTGAAGGCAGAGATGGGAATAGGGTAGGGCAGGATATCCTCTTCATCAAACATTATACATTGCTTTCCTCATCAGGAGCTCAGTGAGTCACAAAAATTGTCCAAGCTCAAACACTTAGGGTATCATAAACTGAACACACCCTTCCATTAGGTTCAAAGGAAAAAGATCACACAAGGAAACCTGAAATGTCCTGTCTAGAGAATGTAGTGAGATAGTGAAGATTTTTAGAAATGGTCTCGTAATATTGTGAATATGTTATTGTACTTCTGCAAGGTGCAAAGGAAATATAAGTGATCCTATGGTGGGAAGAAGATATAATGACTTAGTAGGATGGTCTATACTAAAGGATATATGCTCCTTCTTCATTCAGAATTGGCATTTCCTTCTGACTCTTCTGACTCCATTGGCCAAAAAGCAAGACTATGCAAACATGACCTCAAAACAGGGGCAGGCATTTTACTAATGCTTTGATATTTGTAAAGGTTTAAAAGATAATTATTTTTAAACATTAATTATTGAGCACCAAAAAACCTAAAGAAAACAAGAATATAGTTTCTATTCTTCAGAATTTTAGGTGAAATTAGATATAATAAAAAGCAAAAACTATAGTTAACACTGGTTGGCAAATTATCATCCATGAACTAAATCTAGCCAACTGACATTTTCAAACAACATTTTATTGGTACACAGTACTGTCCATTTAATTTCTTGGGTTTTTTTACATTACATATTAATATTGTAGCACTGCGTCTTGGCTGGCAACACCTAAAGTATTTACAATATAGTCTTTTGCCTAAATGTTACCAGACCCTAGCTTGCAATGATGCCACACACACAGAAGTAATATTCATACACACATTGCAGTCTACACAAGAAGCTGCTCTGTCATCCAGTTTGTAAATAAACCAATGACACTTCCAAGATTAAATTAAATTTCCAGTTCCACACAGAGAATAAGCTGAGATTGCAGTAGAAACCAGGAATTCTGATCACAGAGCCCATCCTTTTAGTTTGTGCACCCCATTGACAAGTGCTATAAATATCTCTACAATCATAACAATAAGACTAAGAAATTAGTTTAATTTCTCCCATCATCAAATTAAATTTCATGCTTTGTTTCCTTTTGCTGACAGAACTTTATACAATTAAAAGAATTATGCATTCAAAGTTTGTCTCACCCCCACTTGGAGCTTGAGTCTTGCGACTACTGCAGATAACAGCAATAATGGCTCCATTTCTTCATCTTCTCTGTTATCTGGCTTCGTATGACTTTCAGTGCATTCCCACATGGAATAGAGAATCTCATCCTGATTCAGTCATGTGATTTACTTTGATCAGTAGAGCCTTAGTACACATGCTACTGGCAAATAGGAATTAAAGTCTGCGTGTAACTAGTGTTCTTGATTCTCAGGTCTTTGCCACTTCTTTGAGAAACTGGCCAAGGGAACAGAACTGGACATAAAGCAGAGCCAAATCATTGTGGGTACTTCAGTGTGCCAGAAAGAAACTCTAATAAATGTGAACAATAACTGCTTAATGTTGTACCTCACTGAGGATTTATAGTTGTTTGCTGTGTACTATTATTTTGATAATATATAGTAGATAAAAGAAAATATGTACCATAAAATCAATATGTAGAATGCAAGGAATATATCAGTTTGCTTCCAAATTATTATCATAACTGTTTCTTCCTTTTCTTCTTTCTCTATCTCTATCTTCCATTTATTGTCCCAGAATGTTGCATGAGAAGGAGCAGGCTGTGGGGGTTGCATTCCCTGGCTCCCGGCTTCCAGCTCCTGACTGTGGGCCTACTTTTGGTCCCGGCTAACTTATACCCAAAATAATTACACACAACCTGTATTCATTTAAACTCTGCATGGCTTATTAGTTTTAGCCTTTTGTTGACTAACTCTTACATTTTGAATCAACCCATTTCTAATAGTCTGTAAGTCACCACAAGGTAGTGGTCTTACCAGGACAGATTAGCATGTTTGACTCTGGTGATTTCATGGCAGCTCTCCCTGAGCCTTCCCTATCCCAGAAGTCCATTCTGTCCTCCCTGAGTATCTAAGATTTTGCCCTATCAAAAGGCCAAGGCAGTTTCTTTATTAACCAATGAAAGCAACCGAAATACAGAAGGACTTTCCTACACTACCAGAAACCATGTCCTTCTACGTTCCCTACACTATTTACCTAGTAGTTGAGTTTAAGTGTTCTTCTTCCTTCAGCATCCTTAGACACTGGGAATATACATGTACAGTCACATCAAGTTTTTTCCTTCTGAAAAAACATTTTTTTGCTATTTATTATTGCAGTCTTTTGCAAAGTAGATCACTTGGTCTAGCCATTAGACATTATTGTCCTCTGTGCTTTAATTTAGAAATTTGATGTGCCAGAAATCAAATTATTCAAAGCACTGTAGAGTTGGAAAAATGGATGCCACTGAAGAGTTCATGAATCAGAAAAGGAAAACTTCACATTTATAGAAAGAGTGCATAGGGCTAGGGAGATGGCAACCTGAGTTCCATCTCTGAGACCAACACCATGGAAAGTGAAAACCAGTTCCACCAATTTGTCCTCAGAGCTGTAGTCAGAAACTTTATAATACAGTTGTGTCCAATCAAAAGTAAATAAATATAAAAAATACATTTTTATAGAGAGAGAAAGAAGGAGGAATAGGTAAACTGAGTTGGAAAGGGTATGCAATAGTTATGTTGTCAGAGACAAAAGAACAGAGAGTCTCATAATTGAAAGAAAAATAAAATAAAGTAAAAGAATTCACAAAGGGTCAAGAATATAAACATTTTAGGTAATAAAAATTCTCCTGAAAGCACTATTATGATACAGGTTGTCACAAATTAAACAGATAGGAGACCACATGAAGCTAATAACTTTGGTCACTTTTACATTTAAAGGTATCATTGTTACATCGACAGACATTTTCCATCGGTTTTTGGAGTATTTACTTTGAGTATTGTATGTTATGTATGGGGAACACGAGTGCAGAGAAACCATGCAACTTCAGCAGCTAACATATGTAACAAATCTATTAAAGTGAGTCTCAACCAAAATGGTCTTAAGGACACTCAGTCACTATATTAGAGGGGCTTTGTTGCTGACTAAATGAAGACTTTAATGTAGACTGACAAAAACAACTAAAAACAAATGCAACTTTTCATTCTCATTTGAACAGATTTTAAAATGCCATGAAGTATTTCCTTGATATCTCAGAGTGCACATAAACTAGACTATATAGGTTGGGTTTATTCAGTTAAACAAATTCAATAATGAATTTAGGAAATTTTATTCTAGCCATTATTTTATCTTTATAAACATAAACAACTATGAAACTAGAAAGCACATAGTTAAATGATTTTATATATTAGATAGAAAGGTCTCTATGAGATCTTCAACTATTTTGAAACTAGGTAACATACTTTGATATTACCAGTGACTTAAGTGGACAAGAACCAGGGAAAACAGCAACAGTATTGAAGATAGTAAGCACAAAGACATAGCGTGATACAATTTTGGATACACACATAAATTAGCACTTAAATGAGAATTTGTAGGTTCAGATGTTTATATCAGAAAATGATAATGGTATAACATCAGTCATGTATAATTATATGTTCAGACATTATTGAAACACAAAATGAACATAAAAACAATAGAAGGAAATAATACCAAGCAGAAATCAATGAACAATAGAATGAGAACTCCAGACAATATTAATAAATACATAGTCCTGTATAAATATTAGTAGGTAAGATTACCTTTAGCTAGACTAAACAAGAGGTGAAACATAGGTCTCACATTACAAATATATTAATGAACAAATGGACATCACTATGGATGTTGATACAGTCTGCCTCTGGAACACTCCTGGTTCCCACTCCAAGGATTTGTATCTTTAGGTCCTCCATACTGACAGAGACAAGTATAACCAGAAGTATGTGACAAAACGACTAAGAGATCTACTGTCCATTTCACTCAAGTATTTGACCCCAAGAACCTTGTGAAGTTTTGCATATTTGTCTTAAATTTTGAGTTTGTGTTTGTGAAGTAGTAGATAATACCAAACCATAGAGAGAAATACCATGAAGCATTTTGTGTCAATAAGTTCTAACAACCTGGAAGACAAAGTAAAATTATTTGAGAGACAAAATGATAAAATGATAAAAATCAATGAATGAATCAGAAGAGAATCACATTTAATTAAAGATTTTGAACCTGAAACAAAAAATTTCCATACTGAAATGCCAGGCTAAAATGACTCATTGATGAATTCTACCAAACATTTTAAAAGAAATAAAGCCATATTCTTCTTAAACATAGTTGTAAACATTACAAAATATAATTAGAGCTTTAGTCTGATTTTAATGTAGTGTATATTGTAAAAATTTCTGTTTGCTTGTTTTTTAAATCTTATGAAAAATGGACACTATGAAAATCCAAGTAAGCATATTTTCTTCTCTTTAAGAAACTGGTTCCTGTATACATAGTTTTGCATAATTGTTTTGATCATATTTACCTTCCTCCTGAAATCTTCCCAATTCTACCTCCTAATCCCTATCCACCCTACTTTGTTACTTTTTCTTAAAAAAAAAAGACCTTCAAGACCAATTTGTGCTGTACAAATATTCTGGGATGTATGTTCTTCTACTGGGGTATGGTCAACTTACCAGGGGTTGCAGTCTGTATTGCTTGAACTATAATTTATATCTGACTCAGTATTTTTAAACTTTGAGCATTGTGACATTCACCATTCTCTCCTGGAGATGAGTTTAGCCAATACGTATCAAGAAGCCAGGTAAAGTCTCCTAGGATAAAGGGTTAAAACACTCATTTGCTGTCAAGGTTATGACATTGGAACTCTTCTCTCAGTGGGTGACTTTAAACATGAACTGATGAGTCACATCTGTCTACTGCACCACCTTAATGACAATCACAGAGATATGATGTGACACAGATTTAACAACCTCCCTAACGTTTCTTGAGGGCAAATGCCAAAAAGAAAGTGTGTAATTGAAATGAGAAAAGAAGTGGACAAATTGAATGGCTATGGTCAGAAGTCTTGGCTCTCTGCAGCATTGAATTTAGGTGAGTTGATTGTTAAATGAATTGAAAAGGTACACTGTTACACTGGAAAATAGGGTTGTCTTAACTCTGTGTTCTCATCCTGATGGAGGTTAACCTTGATGTTTTTAAACCATGTCAAATGGAGTGGACAGTTCTTTCACTCTACTTTTTGTACAAAGATTTGTCATTATTCGTGCCAGAAACTGAGCAAGATAGTACAGGTTTACTTTCCCAGCTACTGAGAAAACTGTCACAGAAAGATCAGGTTACCATATCCAGGTCAAAACAAAAAATTCATGGTAACTCTTGGCTTGGATTTTCATTAAGAATACACTTCATTGATTATCTGGTGCCTTAAACAATCATACACACAGAGGTTAGCTGTGCACTGGCAAAATGTTTCGAGATGTTTTCACAGTTTACCTGAGTAATCAGAGCCTGAAGTAATCACAGATTACCTGAGTAATCAGGCCATACCTTCAGAAAACAAGGTAGAATGCAAGTGGAGCTTCTGAGATAAAGTAAAATCTTAAACCAAATGTCTCTAATTGGTCTCAGAGAAGCAAAGCACGGAGCAAATATCTGACGATAGCAAATATCCAGAAAGTATTACACAAACAGTGCATGGAGAGACATGAATCTGACTCCTGAACTTGTATCTAGAACCACATGCAGTTTAGAATCCACTTCTGCATTAAACTAAATCACTTCACATAGCAGACAGAATTCATTTTTAGTATTCTTTGTTGAAGTTACATGCAGCTTACTTTTCAAAACATGTTTCTTTGGTTAAAAGTCTAGGACTGTTTTTCTGGGAATTGCTTGTATCTTATGCTTGCCTTTTAATTTGATAAGAGAGTCTGCATACATGATTAGAGACACAAATTAAAACAAACTCTCAAGTGACTTCCCTAATAAACACTCCAGACAAGCATAAAAAAGCTAAACACAATACTTGAATTAGTATTAGCAAATACCTTTTTGTCATCATTATATTCTTCTTTCCTAATTAAAACACTATGAGTTGTTCTTTGCTTCGTTTTAACCCTTTTATCTTCTATTTTTATGTAAGGAGTATAGTATAAAAATAATTGTTTACTACACCCCATTCTGTTTTAAGTATCCTAATGTCCATTGAAGGTTGAGGATCAAGCGTACATTGACATATTTCTAGCTATTTTATATTTTGAGAGATAGAGAAATCAAGATAGATAAATAAATCATAGATAAGATATATCATATAAATAGATCCCATCTTATCATACATCTGTCTTGTAGAGAAATACAAACAGACAGATGACAGAGAGATAGATGGATAGGCCTACAGATAATAAATATATAAACTGTAACAAGTAAAGTTTTCCTACCATTAAAAGCAAAGATTACTGATAGAGAAATCAAAGAAAAAAATTCACTGTGGGGTAAATTTTAACAGTGACTTTGGAGTGTGTGCACTCACACTTTGCAGTAACCTGGCCTCAGAGAGTTACCTACCGTATATTTTAATTCCAAATATTTTAGTATTAATTTTTTTTTTGGTTTTTCGAGACAGGGTTTCTCTGTGGCTTTGGAGCCTGTCCTGGAACTAGCTCTTGTAGACCAGGTTGGTCTCGAACTCACAGAGATCCGCCTGCCTCTGCCTCCCGAGTGCTGGGATTAAAGGCGTGTGCCACCACTGCCCGGCTTAATTCCAAATATTTTCTGTAATTTTTAGTAATGTCCTTTCGGCTTCAGGTTCATGTGGAAGGTATAAGCCAAATAAACTCTTTCCTTTCCAACTTGCTTTTTGTTCATGGCATTCTGTTGTGGCAACAGAAACCCTAGCTAAGAGAACTCTAATGTTTTTGACCATGCTAGGCAGGGTAGGAATATTAATACAGAATAGAGTAGCTACTCATGCCTGGGCATTGTACTCTTAGGAAAGAAGAAAGAAAGACCAAGATGAGGTGTAGCAGAAAGCACCTTTCCTGGGTGGCATTGGGTCCCTCCCATTTTCCTGTCTTGTCCTGCCATTCTAGTGCCAATAGATCCCCTCACACAAACGTTTTAAGTCAATTTTCAATTCCAAATAGATCCCTTTTATCATACTTCTTCTAAAAATCATTTCAATTTTTGCCTCTCATATTATGAGAGGATTATCTACTGAATGGTCAAGACATATGATCGGAAGAGTTTCTTGTAAATCTTTGAGAGTTTGTTGGTTTTAAGAAGAAACCCTTTTAGTAGAAAAGGACATATTTTACATTAACTTGAGAATAAGGTGTAGTCACAGGCAATCTCCAGGATGCCCAGTGCTTTTCATATAGGAACTAACAAAAATATATTTCCTATCTCTTAAAAAAATCAGTCTTAAGATTTTAGTGCCTATTTTATTATGATTCTGCAAGCAAGATTAAACACTTTCAATTTACTAGCTTGTTCACCGTTTCCCCTTCACAATAGACAAGCTTGTCTGTCTATCTACCTACCTATCATTTATCCATCAGTCCATCCATCATCTATCCATCCATCCATCATCCATCCATCCATCTACCTACCTACTACATGTCTGTCTGTCTGTGTCTGTCTGTCTGTGTCTGTCTGTCTGTCTATCTATCTTTCTATCTATCTATCTATCTATCTATCTATCTATCTATCTATCTATCTATCTATCTATATTTGAGATAGTTTCACTATCTCACTATGTAGCTTTGACTGGATTAGAAATTGCTATGTAGACCAAGCCAGCCTCAAACTCTTAGAGATCCACCTAGCACTGCCTCCAATTTATTGTTCAGCCTGCTTTCTTATAGAATCAGGATTACCAGCTCAAAGACAGCCCCAACAACAGTAGGATGTTATCATTAATTTAGACCATATGCTAAAAACTTTTCTACAGCCTGATCTTAGAGAGGCAGTTTTCTCAATTAACTTTCAGACTATATGACTGTAGCTTGTATCAAGTTGACATAGAAGAAGCAAGCACAGTGAGGTACACATTGTATTAAAGCAAGCATAGGAAGGTATACATTGTATTAAACTAGGATGTTAATCCATGTGAAAGTTCACTCAGAACGTGACTGGAGTCAATCACAACTACAACATTGTGACACTAGTCACTAATGCTGCAGAATCCATACTCATTCTATGTATTAATTAATAATTAAGTATTAATAAATAAACCAATTACTAATTGAAATTAAGTTTTGACATACTAGCTCCGGTTCCCTCTTCCACCCTTTCTCTCGCCCTACCACCTCCAACACCCCCCCATCCACTCCTCAGAGGAGGTAAGGCCTCCATGGGGGAATTCACAAAGTCTGGTATACCAGGTTGAGGCCAGACCAAGTCCCTCCCCTCTGTATCCAGTAACTGATGGAAGCAGATGTAGTGGGAACCCAAACACTGGGCTGAGCTTCTGGAGCTTAACTGAAGAGAGGGAGGAGGGATCATATGAGCAAGAGGTGTCCTTGTTGGACAGGACTATTGGTTACTTCCCTCCCTTGGAATACTACATGGTATGTTTTGGCATCACAAAAGCTAGTCCTCAGGAAGGACAAATGACTTTAAATATAAACAAGGCAACAAAAGGGAACAGCAAGTCAGACTGCTTCCTAACCTTATAAAAAACTAATTATTAGATGAAGTTTTATATTATTAATTTCAGTCACTTTAATTCAGTGGCAGATTAAAATGAATATTTTTTATGCAGAGCACATTAAACATGGAGCCATATATTTCATGCTGCTTTCCCCGGCAATCTATGTCAGGACAGAGTGAATAAAAGTGAAGTATGATAAACTGGATCTCTCAGACTCCATCCTACAATATTCCCGGAGCACAGTCTGTTAGCAGAGTTTTCAATCCATCCCGGGAACCTCAGTCTGCTGCTCAATGGCTGTTAGAAGCAAACAGGCTTCCAGCATCTGTGCTGTAATAATTGTTATTTAATGCTTATTAGCTCTCTTGTGTCTTCAGCCTGCCACCAATGATAATATTTTATAGGATTTATTATCCAGTGAGGAATATCACACGGAGTCTTGGTTACCTTTCTGTATTCAGTTTACTTTTGCACTTTCCCACTCAGAATAGGCCCTGTGAGGCTCCTCATGACATACCTGAATGGAATCATGAAATATCCCCTCTAGGCATGAAAAGATCATTATCATAGATAAATTTCAAACTGCATATATTATATGCTAATTGTGCTTTACCCTTTAAAATAAGTTGTGTAGAACTAGCAGAAAATAACAAAATGTGCTTGCTATCTTTACAGATTATTCTTTGCAGCAATAATTGTAATAGCAAATACCAGAAACAACTCAAATGTCCCTACTGGGGCAATGTACGGGGTCTATTATGATGCAGTCATACAGTTAAAAACAAAATGAAATGTGTCTCTTTATATAGTGCCATGTATAACCGCAGGATGCGTGCAAGCCTCACAAGTGTTCATGAAATAATCATGTTGTGTATGTGCAGATAGACACATCTCTCTGTATTTAATGTATATACTTGTTCATACTGTCAGAAATAACAGAAGGCTAATCAAAAAGCAGATGGAGTTCTCACAATAAGGGGTGCACACAGAGCAGAGGTTGGGTTAGAGGAAAAAAGTACTCTAAATATAATTATTTTCTAAAATTTTGGATTCAGAACTATGTACTATTTTACAAAATAATAAAGATAAAAAGAAACATGTAGGTTATTTCCCACCCTCAAGAAAACCTAACTAAAATTAATGTGAGATGTCTGGAATGCTGAAGTGCTAAGCAATGCAGACAGTTAGGCAGAGGCATCAATTTGTTTTTACTGAGAAGAATCATCTAAGAAAAGTTAGCTTTTTCTATATGTGTCACTAATTTGTAAATGAATTACTGATGTTTTGGTGTTTTCTATGAAAAGAATATAATATTTTAAAATCTCTTCTTGTGCTCGAGGTATAAAAATAAAATAAACAGTAGCATAGGCTTCAATAATTACAGGATAATCAAAGTGAATGAGGGAGTGATCTTTCATTTTGGTTGCCTTTCTTCTCACGTGGTTGCTTGCAAGGGCTATAAAATCTATTCAGATATCAGATTTCACTTCCTCTATCCCTTGGCCCATGCACTCACTCGTGGCTGTCAAACACTTGAGGTGGAGGATTCTGCCTGGGTCTAGACAGACAGGTAAACATTCCCTGCTGTGGCTGGATGACTGTCTTGGAATTTGGAGAGTTGTTCCTGGTTATTCTAAGTCTTCCAAATTGTGTCTGCCTCCTGAAAATCATTATTATTAGTAATGTATTTTAAGTGTATTTATTATCTTAAATATTAGAAAATATTCTGAGGAGTGATAAAGTTGAAATGGAAAATATTTACTAGAAATAGAACAAAGGATGGTAGAGCATGCTTGATCATGCCTGTAATATCAGCATTGGGGAGGTAGAAGCAGGAAGATTAGGAATTCAAGTCAGTCTGGGCTGTATAGCTAGTTCTGAAGATAGTCAGTGCTAAATGAGACCTTGTATACAAATACACACACATAAAGAAAAAAAGAGAATGGCAGCATTGTGTACACTACAAATGGTAATTTACGGTGTATAGTTGGTGAATAGCTGATGATTTGCTGGCAGTTTTGAAAAGTAGACCTACAGTAAAGACAGTTGTCAAAATGAACACAGCCGTACACTGATCTGCCCGCCATGTGCAGCTGAAGACTTGGTCATTGTCACACACACTCTCTTGTACATTTCTGAGAAGATCTCCAAATGGAGTTGCTAAGAAAAATAATCAGACTATGTATTATAAATTTGTAGATTTTGCCATATTTAACAACTTTTACTTTATTTTCCAATCATCATTCAAACATTACCTTCTCTTTAATGCCCAGAACTTTGATTTAGATAATGAAGACAAAGATAAAATTCCTTACAAGTTGTTCCTCTATAGCTGTAGAAGCTTTTCAAACTTTCTTGCTTTGTTAAAAATAGTCAAGAATAACACTAATTTTAATGTTCCCTTAGTCTAAAATGAGAATAATAAAAAATTCAGAATTAAAATGATACTGACAGTATTTGTGATTAAAAATACATTTGCCAAAATTATTTTGAAACTTGAAAATATTTGACATCTCCCACAATGTTTAAACCTTTTTGTTATTAAATTATAGAAATAGATTAGTGGATATGATTTTATTTATTTTGAATTATGCTTGATATTGTAAACTTCCAACTTCGATTTTCAATATAGTACAGGTAGTTTAGATGAAGTTTAAAAAAATGTAATTAAAAAAATATAAAGAACATTTGAATCTTAAGGAGTAATTCTATGTTTGTTATTGATGATTTTTTGAATTGTGTAATAGTTTAGAGACATTTTATATTAGTTTATTATTTCTTGCACCAATTATCTGCTTTGGAGGCAAGGATTTGTAAAAATCACTTCCCATGAATCCTCCAAACCAGTTATGTTCCTGAGGATTCATGCATAAGAAACAGAGCAATTGGAAAATGCTTTACCTCTCTTATCATCTAAGCGCAATGTCCTAATATATCAGCAGCTTGTGTTCTTAGATCAGTTGGAGAAGGAGTATAATCTTCTGTTTACTTTTTTTTTTATTTTTATCATTGCTACAAAATAGAAAGACCCAATATGGAACATATTTAAAATCAAAATCAAAGTCAGTAAAAGCAGAGTAAGTGTTGACAACCTTGTCTGATATAAATAAAATGTAATGGAAAGGACCAAGTGACCAAAGAGGAATCAGTCTACCCAAATACAGTCCTGAAAGGCTGGCTTTTCTAAGTGACAGTTAAAGATGGAAGTCTCTGTGGCGCACGCATAAAGAAAGACCACACACACACACACACACACACACACACACACACACACACACACACTCACGTGGGATAGTGGCTTGCGCGTGTGTGCTGATGGCCCACATTTTCTCCTCTGTAAACAAAGCATAATAATAATAATGTTGATTTGACAGGATTATTTTTAGGAATTTATGATTTAAAACATTTGTATACTTAAAACAATGCCTGGGACCCAATCAAATTTCAATAAATATTATGTAATGCTCCCTTCCCAGGAAATGGGAGTGAAATGTGGCAGATTGCCAAGCTGACAGCCCAACAATGTAGGTTTAACACAAGCACGGCCCTCATTATCTCCCTTTGAAATGTTTCCATGAAGGATGAGGGCAGACCAAAACAATTTGTAAGAATAATATATCAAAAAATAGTACTATTTCTAGGATATAGATTAAAGTATAGCATCTATAGTCTTAGAAAGACCCCAGAAATTGTATAAAAGTCATCAAAAAGGACTGGTTAGTTTTTAAGGTGATGTTCTCTTGGTCAAGGGTATCAGTTAATCCAGAGTAACTTTACCATACGTTTACAGGTTTGTGGCATGAGTTCTCCGTGCTCCTCGGGCCCTCAACCTTCCTTCACACACCTGACTAAGCCTTTTTTAAAAAAATATATTTATTTATTATGTATACAACATTCTGCCTCCATGTATGCCAGCATGACAGAAGAAGGCACCAGATCTCATTACAGATGGTTGTGAGCCACCATGTGGTTGGTGGGAATTGAACTCAGGACCTTTGGAAGAGCAGGCAATGTTCTTAACCACTGAGCCATCTTTCCAGCCCCCTGACTAAGCCTTCTAAATATGGACTTCTGTAGTCTTAGGCCAGAGACTTTTCTCTGGTATCCCTCAATATGAGAAACTGCTTACTCTGGAGATAGAGCCCAGGCAATGGTGGATCATGTTTCCCAAGGTGAAGACCCAAGGGGTGCAAGCACTTCTCTGTATCTCCAAATGTAATATGCTGGAAAGACGTCCTATATTAGATGCTCTCCCTCCATGTCAGGTCTCTGTGTGCCTTACCATTTCCCTTTGAGATCCCAGATTGACAGCTTGTTCTTTTTTCCCCATATTCTTTTATTTTTCATTCAAAAATTTACATTTCCTCCCCTTCTCCCAGTCCCCTCCCACTCCTCCACTACCCCTCCTCCCTCCCCCTGCTTCCTTAAGAGGGGGCAGGGTACCCTGCCCTATGGGAAGTCCAAGGCCCTCCCGCTCCATCCCAGCCTAGGAACGTGTGTAACCATATAGAATAGGTTCCCAAAAAGCCAATACATGCAGAAGAGATAGGTCCCAGTGCCATTATCGATGGCTTCTCAGTCTGCTCCCATTGCCAACCACATTCAGAGAGTCCGGTTTGACCATATGCTCATTCAGTCCTGGCCCAGCTGGATTTGGTGAGCTCCCATTAGATCAGGCACACTGTCTTAGTGGGTAGACCAGCCCCTCGCGGTTCTAACTTCCTTGCTCATCTTCTCCCTCTTTTTGTTCTTCGACTGAACCTTGGGAGCTCAGACCATTGCTCTGATGTGAAAGTGGGTCTCTGTCTCTACCACCATCCATCGCACAAAATTTCTATGGAGATGATCAAGATATTCATTAATTTGACTATGGGACAAGGCTACTTCAGGCACCCTCTCCTCTGCTACCCAAGTACCTAGCTGGGGACATCCCCGTGGACACCTGGATCCCCTCTAGAGCCGGGTCTCTTGCCAATCCTAAAATGATTCCCTTAATGTAAATATCTTTATTCCCTTCTCCAATATCCACCCTTCCTCCATCTCCACCTTCCCACTTCCCCAAGCTCTCCCCTGTCCTTCCCTTCTCCTTTCTCCTTCCCCTTCTCCCCTTCCCACACCCCTCACCCCTACATACACCCCTATCCCCACCCCCGTGCTTCCAACTTTTGCCCTGCGAACTTGTTTGCTTCCAATTTCTAGGAGAATCTATATATGTTTTTCTTTGGGTTCACCTTGCTATTTGGCTTCTCTAGGCTTGTGAGCTATAAGCTTAATAATGTCCTTTGTTTATGGCTAGGGTCCACTAATGAGTCAGTACATATCATAATCATCTTTTTGGGTTTGGGTTATCTCACTAATAAATAAATGGGACCTTCTGAAACTGAGAAGCTTCAGCTTGTTCTTTGATTTGAATCAAAGCATCTGTTTCATACAGAAATTCTAAAGCAAGGCATTGTCTTCTTCCCAACCACTTAACAAACTATGATGGTAATTTTAAGAAGATTTGAGGAGTGTTTTTTGTTTTATTGAGTAAGGAAAAAAGAACTGCTTGCATTTAACTTTTTCTTAAGATTTGATATTGTACTTCCAAATATGTAACAATATATTTTAATTGTACTTCAATGGAAATCTGTCTCCTGTTTACATGTGTTCAAGTATAGAAGAAGCTATCTATATAGTGGCAACTCTAATTCCCGAATCCCCAATTCCTTTGTTATTTGGGGGTACAGAATGTTGTGAGCATGAAATGGTATCAGAACCAAATCATCTAATTATTGTAAGTCTTGGGCTTCCTCTACATAGGATAGAGCTAACCTGACTTGTTAGCTGAGCTATGCGCTGAATTTGGAGAGAGAAACTCATTTCTTTTCCCCACTCCTCTTTTTTTTTTCACCTTGGGAAGACAAGGTTTAGAATTATCTGGATTCCTGGGCCATAAATGAAGTCACATTTACAAAGGATGTAGTGGCTTACTTGCAGAAGAAGCATCCTTTCTGATTGTGGTCTGGGCAAGTATGACTTTGCACATCACTGTTATGCCACTTCAGATACTTTGGTTTAAGTTTTGGATATATAAAGAGTAGCCCTTAGAGGTCTTTTTGTTCAGGAGTATGTAGATCTTGGCAAATGTGGGAAAAGTAAAGTAGATCCACATGATTCAGCCTAAGTCACTGGAGTTTAACTTTGGCACAAAGCTCAGCTAATAAGAAAGTACAGTACTTCCTACTCTGCCAGGGGTGTGCACACCAGGCATTATCAGGAGGATATATGGTTGGCCAAAGCCAGAATCAGGATATGCATATTTTTAGAGCTTCCCTCTTAATCGGTCTTCTGTATACAATCAACTTCTCATTTGCTGAAAACATCCCAGAAAGGGTGACTGCATTTCCATAAAGTAAGCAGAGTTGGAACATTTAGATTAAAAATAAACCTATTTCCTCCTTTTTATTGTTGACATCTAAGCTTTAGCCAATAAGATAATTCTTGGACCATAAGATGCAAAAAAAAAAAAAAGCCTACCAAAAATTTACCAAGGGATAGATAACTTGGATGATGATATACCAAAAATATTTTACATTGTATGATGGGAAGTAGTTCACTAATATAAAATTATTTCCGATTTTCACTGCTACAGCAACATATCTCTCCAAGTAGCAGTTTTTCTCACTTTCTCTACCCATAGATTTTGAGTACCAAGGAAAACTAGAAAGACCACAATAAATGACTGTAAAACTTTTCTTAACCCTTCTAAAACAAAGTAAAGGACCCAGAGTAAAAGTAGAAATTTCCAGTGCAGAGTGATGATTCAAATACAAAAGACAATTTAAGCAGAATCCATAATTGTTGACATATTATCTGACACATCCACATGGTAGAAAGAGGCTATAAGGAGACACTCTTTCTCCTATTTTACGTGTTTGTTACAATTTGTGTCTTTTCTAGAGCCTTAAGGTAAAATAGCCTTAGAATATATGTATCATGTGGAAAAAAACAAAAGAAAATAGAAATATTCTGATCATGTGGGTTTTGGCTTGCCTACTTTGTGTGATTAAATGACTCTAAGGCTCACAATTCTACATATATAAGAAATTTTGTGAATTAGGGTTCTGCAAGTTTTTGTTTCCTGCTCACACACACTAATATATATTTACATTCATATGCATAATATTGCCAATCTGTAGAATAGTTGAATTTGTGGATTCAGCAAAATGGTTGTGGGAATATTAGGTTAATAGCTAATAGTAAGGGAACTTCTAACTAGACTTGAAAGGGGAAGTATCTAGAGATAAAGGCAGTTCAGGTATCCTAACCCCAGTGAACTTTCCCTATTAGTTGAAAGAATCTATTTCCACTTTTTAAGAGGCTCTTATGTCTTGCTTAAAAACTCGGAATCCTACTGGCTGCAGGGCATTTCATTTCAATAGGAAGCAGTTAACCCTATGGCACTGAGCTGAATAGGATCTCAAGTGAAATCCTTCCAGGCGTTGCCTAGAAGTAGGAGTGAAGATGGGGATGAGAAATTATAGTAAAGACTAGAAGGCTGTGACTTACCCACCAAAGTAATTAAAGTGGTTTTCAAATTCATACCAGCAAAAATTTAGAAAATTTAGCAGGACTTGAAGGAAATTTATTTAGCAAAGAGGGAAAAACATGGATTTAGACTGGGTTAAATTTATCCATATGAGTACCAGAATTCTAGATCTGACATGGCATTGACAGCTGGAAGTAATTATAATTGCTTGGCACCAACCAACTCTTGCTAAATCACACTGAGAAGGCAAATCTTTTTGGAGTAATAACTGTCAGGGAACCCCCAAAGCATCAGTAGGTAAAACCGAGTAAATTTAACACGGGTGTCTGGCTTCTCCCCACTGCACTTTGATCTGCAGAAAGTTATGAAGAAACAGCATCTATCCATCACTGCCTTGGTAACTATACTGCTGAGAGCAGTGACCTCTCCTGACTGATTGCGGTCGAAGCTGCAGGAAGATGTTGCAAGTGAACATACTCCCTAATTTCAATGGGTAAAGAAAGTTCCCAGGGTGACAGAAACCAATTGATCACACTCAATCATCAGACGAAAGATGTATGTGATTGCAATGATTGGCATCAGGCACCATGTGATAATCAAAGAGGTCTGCGGGACCTATTGGTGCTAGTTAGATAACTGGGGATTCCTGTGGTGGAAACAGATGGCGAGCCCATTACTGCCTGACTTGATTTGTATATCTGAGAAAGGACAGGTCAGGTAATGGAACTGCTTGAGACAAAATAATCCTGTAACCTCTCATTAAATTCCCAGAGCCTTTTGCAGGGAAGGAGACTAGAGACATACAAAAGATTGCAATAGCTCAATAGCTGCTTAATAATGGTGTACTCAGGAGTTTTCCAAGGCTTTATGATTACTTTCAAGAATAACCTTGCAAAAAGTATTAACAAAGTCCTTATGGCAAAATAATAGTTTTATCATACCTAAAACTGATTCCTGATAGTTCACCCACTGCAAATCATCATTTATATTTTTAATATTTATTTTCAGTTGTGTGTGTGTGTGTGTGTGTATTTAAAGATCAGAAGCCTAGAGAACAACTTGTATGAGCTGGTTCTGTTCTTCCATGACAATGACCCTGGTTATTAAACTTGAGTCATCAGACTTAGCAGCGAATGTCCTGACATACTGCCTCATATTTCTGGACCCCTACCCCAGATTTTTACAGAAGTGTAATAGTCACATGTTTATAGTAATTCAAGCTGGCAGACTTCCAAGAGAGTGGATTCTGCTTTGGTTATTACCTTGAGCTACTGAAACACTAAGAGAGTCACTTGGAGACCCGGAATTTATCTTGCTTTTCTACAAAAATTTTTTGTAGTCCAGCCTCTGACCATGTTATAAGAAGAACAAACATTCTCTTATCATATAACTTAAAGATTTCAAACCCCAAAGTCCGGAGTAACTCAGGGTCAGACCAAGGACCTTTTAAGATATACCTGGGCTATTTAAGAGTTCTAAAGGTCAGAAACGATCTTATATTTGATATTTATCTCATTTCTGTAAAAATTTTCCAATAATAGGATTTCAAAGGACTGCAAAGTACATTCTTAGAATCTGGACTTTATTTGTGTGATAATAGTATTGTTCAATACATTGTATCAATATATTAGTTAGGTATAGAATACAAATGTCTTTGGGTCTGCCAAGAGGGGACCCAGTGTAGGCCAGGCATTTTGTTTGGCTAAAGGCTACCACCAAACATATGAGTATTTCCCCAGTTACTGAATGCAGTTGGTTTCAGAATTCATATATGCATAACTATACTTTCTAGATATATTTATTACTCTAAAATCGATACTGGTGACATTTGCCAAGACTTCCATGGGCTTGCCTCCTTGTTTCAGCAATGACTATCTATGAAGACCAAAACAAATTCAGTAACAATTTCTACTACTAACCAACCACAACACAGCTTTTGGGTCTATAACAGAACTTGATTTTGACATTATCCACCCAGGAATAGCATTAGAGAGTAAAGATGTAGAATCAGTTTGGAAGAACCCAGCTTCCCCTCTTCTAAATGCCAGTAACAAGATTTGGGTTGTTCTTACCAATATTACTCAATGCCAACTGAGGTTACCACAATTCTTACCACATATTTGGTGACTCATGCAACTCAAGGGCAGACATTTACCAGTTATTATTTATGATATTATGTCAGAATGCAAATGAAAGTTGTATAGGATGAAGTACCATGGGAGATGAACAAGACTAACAAGCCAAACCTGTGTTCCATCCTCCAGGTACTGCCATGTACTCAGTCTTTAGACTCTTGGAACTTTGCCCCTAGGAATTTATATAGAGAAATCAATGCAGAATATATTTCATAGGGAAATTCAACAGCAAAAAGACAATTTTCCTCAGGTCCTTCTTGGCCTCTCTGCGCAAAGCTACTTTCTGCTAGGTATGAGCAAGATTTCCTGAAACAGGAAAGGTCTCATAACTTTATGAGGTTTGTCTAATGGCTGAATGAAAATGACACAGAGAAAGACTGCATAGGTTTCAAAGTGATGTGGTTGTTGTAGTGTTAATGGAAAATGCTTTCTTCTTCATATTGTCTTCTCTAAGAGAAGAATTCAACTGAGAGTCACAAACACTTTTAAGAAGAGGCTTACTTAACAAAGTGCAGCAGAATATGTGCACCGAATGAGACTTGAGCAGTTGTCGGGAAGTAGGCATGGCAGCATACTCTGTTTGGTGGCTTTTTTAGGAGTAATATTTATGAAGCATGCAGCATGTTCATGGGGATTATATACCCATTTTGCCTTCCCAAGTATACCAGACAATGTGTCCTTTTTGGAATGTTTCTTCCAATGATCATTTTGAATAGGCCATAAAATTGAGGATGGGAATTAGAGGCAGTTAGGAAAAAAGCAAGGTAAGTGATGTAACGATGCCAAGATTGCTTCAAAGTGCAGACTCTGCATGTGTGGCACATGTATAAGTATCCTGGTATCTTATCTCAAAAAGTAAGACGAGTCTAGCTAGAGCCTCAAATGTATTTAAAAACTAAAAGGTATTTTGAGTTTTGGGTATTGAAATATAGCTGCAGTTGCCCTGGTTCCTTCATGTTTAACTCTCTGCCTTGCCAGGAAACATAACCGCCAAGGTACAACTGCACTTTCCCTCCATTACTTCTTATCTAACTCCTCTTTGCTTACCTCATTTCCAGAAATGAAATTCTGTTGTCTCCCTGTTCTGGGGGAAAAACCTGAGAAGAGTAAAGTCAGTGTCTTGAGGGATGCTTGGAAAAGATCTGAGCTTCACCATAACTGAAGGGGAGTGAGTTTCAATGATCCACCCTGAGATCTGCTCAGGAATATGTTGCAAATGCTTTCCTAGTTCAAATGACGATAAGGACAGGGTAAACCAGCTCCCAAAAGCAGACTTCTTAGGCCAAAGCAATCCCATGGTAAGCATAATGTTGTCAAGCATTGTATTACCAGCTTAAAGAATTTATTTGATGATTTGTGTGGTAGATACATAGCCAGATCTTCTTGGGTGCACATCACTCAAGCATCAATAACTTAGAAGAACTCAAAGACAAAAATGACAACTAAAACAATATGCTTCTTCTTCTAGAGATGGTAGGTGAATTGTAGGAAACCTTATAATGAGGATTTCTTAAACTGAAATTAACGAATTACAAATTAAGCCTATTTTGTACAGAGTGAGCAGCAGTATCCTAGTGAGAATAAGGCATTCAAGAAATGATTTCATTTCGCTTTTTATACAAGACAGTCCTCAGTGATTCCTGCCAATACCCACCAATGCAGATATTTACTGGAGTTGCTGACTCATAACAAATGGGGTAAGGCAAAAAAAGAAAGTGGTAGTCAAACAGTAGGGCTTAAATTACAATGTGATTTCACTCTCTGCTTTCTCTCCTATCACTTCTCTGGCGAAATACAATTGTCATGTCATAAGGGCACTTACATGGCATATGGAGAGGCTCATGGGTGAAAATTGAAGCCTTTGGCGAGCAACAAAATATAGGAGGCTGCCTACTACATAAATAAGTTTGCAAATGAGACTTGTAACTTTTGGTTGACTACAGCCCTGAACAGCAGCTGACCTACAACCCCGTGAGAAGCCCTGCATTGGAATCAAAGAGAAAGTGCTCCAGATTCCTAGTAAAGAAAGAGTACAATGATATGTTTGATTCTTTGAACTGCAAAGGTTGCACAAGACCACAGTAATTACCATTTTTCCTTTCACATACAAATACCAAGCCATTACTGTAGTTTTAGCTAACAATAAACAAGGGATTCAGGAATATTTAACTGGGAAATGTGTTCAAACATCTGAGGATAGTAAGACTTTTTACAATAGTACATGTGAAATAGTATCATAACAGAGATACTAAACACCTACTGCTGAAATAATAAAAATATCGAGTTCTGAAGATTCAATGCCTATACTCATGTGTGTAGAAATTTAAGAAATCCTCTATCATAGATGGAAAAGAATTGAAAAATGCGAATTCTCTGAATTTCTAATTTCCAATACATGTCAAAAACGTTTAAATTTTACCCACCTAATGGGTATAGCTTCTAAACACTCCTTGTGAATTTGGAAGCAAAAGCAGGGCTTCTATGGATGGTGAGTGTTATTTATAATTACAGGATTCATAAATTTTTATTATATTTAGCAATAACAACATTAATCTCATTTTGGAGCTCCTGACATTCTACTTTAGAAAGCAAGAATGGACTTATTGACGATGAGAGAACTAATACAATACTATACTTTCAATCTGAAATATAGTAGCCCTGCAGTCGATTTAATTACTGAACTATAACACTCATGTCTGAACCTTATTGGTGGCAAAATTTATCTTTTTCTTAGGTTGTCCGAGAGATTAGAAAAGAGGAACAATAGTCCCTCTTCGAAAGAGCAATAAAAAATACTCACCCTTTAAGTTGGCAGCCAGCCTGTTTTAGGATCTGGATCTTTCATCAGGGAGATGTAATGTTGGGCTTACATGCTATTCGCAGTAAGAAAAGAGAGACAATTAGAAGGGCTGGTGAAAATGTCTTCCTACACACACGTTATTCCTGACAAACAGATTCTCCAATTCTTTATTCTCTGGAGAATCAGTAATTTATCTGGTGATCAAATTTCAAACGAAAGCTTTGTTGTATCAATTATTTTAATGCCGTCTTGACAAAATATCTGACAGAAATTTGGAGAAGAAAGGTTCATTTAGGTTTTTGGTTTTACAAGGTCTCTATCTATCTTAATGGGGAGGAAATAGTTGTGGCAATGGGAGGTAGAGATGCAAGACCAGGAGGCAGTGAAGTTCAGACACCAAGGGTTGGACTCTCACCTTCAAGGGGTCACTCTAGTAACCCCTTGCTCAAACTGCACTCGTTCTATCCAAGCAGCAGTTCTCAACCTGTGGATCATGAGCCCATTGGTGCTCACACTACCATTTCATAGGAATCACATATCAGATACTTACAGTAAGACTCACAACAGCAGCAATGTTACAGTTAGGAAATAAAAATAAAATAATTTTAGGGCTGGGGGTCAGCACAACATGAAGAATATTAAAGAGCCACAGCATTAGGAAGGTCAGGAACCACTGTCTTAAAGGGTGTGTAGTTCCTGAACTAGTAACACCAGCTGGAGACAAGCACTTAAAACACAGTAACACTCTTCCTAGAGACTGATTCTAGTTCCTGCGGTAGGGTATGTATTTTCTCATATCCCATCACACTTGATGGGGACATCTAATACTTGGCCCATTTAGTAAGTTAATTTGGCTTTTACAATGCACTTTGACCAAATTAAAATTCCATTTTTTTTATTTTCTACATACATTACTCTGCAGTTTACCTCCGAATTTATTTAGAATCTAGAAAAGAACAAACACATTATAGCCTCTCAGGGAAATTCAAGCTTCTATCAAAATTCAAATCACTGAAAGAACTCGCTTTGAAATGTTCAAAGGTAATGTTGCAAAATATCCTTTTAATTGTGCACTTTTATCATGATCAACTTGATAAGTGATTCGAGCATTAAGAGAATGCTCCTTAAAGCATTGTTTTTCATTGTTTTTGTAACACAAATAATATTGGGAAAGCAGTAATTAATGACAGTATCTACCCTGTGCTCAAAAGCTAGTCATATATGACATCTAATCCCAGTTTTAGAAAATTGTTTTATGTTGAAGCCTGTTTGTTCTGTTTCTCCAAATTTATCTGCATAATGAGAAGGAGTAGCTACTCAGGAGGGCTCATGAATAGATAATTAGGATAATAAGCAAAGGCAAGTCCAGTGTCTAATATTTGTGAGCACCCAACTGTTGGAAGATGATATTATTAGAACATAAAGTTTATTTTGCTACATTGTATTATTATTAAGCTGTTCATTAGTCACAAAACCTTATACCAGCTTTTACCCAAAGGCTTTGAACTCTATAAATTTCTTGAAGATAAAATTTACTTAAGATACTTTCATGAACAAATTCTTTTCTATCAAGCATATGATTAGTGAGTATATTACTTTTGGCAAGCATAGGGCATCTTCTTTCCTGCTACCTTAAATTAATAATCTGCCATTTCAAGCTAATTCAAACATTTAGTCAACCTTCACCACTAAATTAGTGTGAATTTTGGATCTAGAAGGCAAATGGAGGTCAAGGAACAGCAGACCTTATGGATATTGCCATAAAAAGTCTGTTAATGCATTTAATATTAGTATTAAATGTAGGATGCCCATGGCATAATTTAATGAATGCTAGTTTGTTGCCTTAGAAAAATCTTGCTATTTTAAAAATCCTAGTCCCTAAATATTCAAGGAGGAAAGTTTTTTGCTTAAATCATCTTATTAACTGGCCTGTCAACCATTAGAAAACCTGCTTTGAAAATGAAATGTTTATAAATTTTGGACTTCTAAAGTAGCTCTCTCTCCTTCTCAATTTATACCTTTTATACAGGTATACAATAATCCACCTTCTGTATCTTGTGTACAAGGGGATTCTTGTATGCTCACCTTTTCAAAGATGCTCATAGATATTCCAAAAGAAACTTTGCTGGGCTCACCAGTTTTCATTTTCCAGTATTGCATACTGCGATTTTCAGAGTGATCTCACCTCAGCACCTGTTTTCCTCCTTCCCTCATTTCTCCATTTTTTTCCTGTTATGGTCCACAAATCTTTTTTGTTTGTTTGTTTGTTTGTTTTTCGAGACAGGATTTCTCTGTGGCTTTGGAGCCTGTCCTGGAACTAGCTCTTGTAGACCAGGCTGGTCTCGAACTCAGAGAGATCCACCTGCCTCCCAAGTGCTGGGATTAAAAGCGTGCGCCACCACCGCCCGGCTTAAATCTTTAAGCAGCACAAGTAACTCTCAAGGCTCATTCATGTTACACAGCTCTCCAGGTTCCCTAATGTAAACAGAATTTTGAAGAGAAACTATATATGAAATTACCTAGTGGTGGAAGGTTGTACATTCAGTATAACTCTATTTCAAAATGACAAATGATAACATTCAAACACTGACATTTTAATTTAGCATGTCTTTGCACTTATTTTTGAATTTCAAAAGTTATTGTTATGTAAAATATAAAAATAAATGTGTAATCAATTATGGACATTGTTAAGAATGTGTTTTTAGGGGACTGAAACAGGCAGAACAGAAACTTCTGTCAACAAGTAATGAGAAAAAAATAAGAGGATTTAAAGAGGTAAACTTGATCAAATATGTTCTATATGCCGGCATAAACTTCTCAGGCAATAAATCAAAAGATGGAAACAATAAATAGGCCTTCTTGCTTTAAAAAAAGAAAATCTGCCGGGCGGTGGTGGCGCACACCTTTAATCCCAGCACTCGGGGGAGGCAGAGGCAGGCGGATCTTTGTGAGTTCAAGACCAGCCTGGTCTACAAGAGCTAGTTCCAGGACAGGCTCCAAAGCTACAGAGAAACCCTGCCTTGAAAAAACCAAAAAAGAAAATGAAAATCAAGTGAAAGATATCCTCATTAACTATTAAGCTAAATACGTGGAAGGAAGCACATTTGAATATTATAATCTTATAATCTCTCCCGTTCTTCAATTTTTTGATTCATTCTAATGTACAACTGATTTTTATATTTTCTTGATAAAAGAAGCAAAATCCTTTCAAATGCCAATCACACTTCATTGCTAAACATAAAAATATTCATTGATAAGAACTATTTTAAGAGAACAAGGATATATTGAGTATTTTAAGAACGCTTTCTCTTCTCCTCTCCCTTCTTTCTCCCTGCTCCTCCTCCTCCTTCCTTTGTTTTGCCTTACCAGTAATAGCTAAATAAAATAATATCTGGTCTGTCCTAGTACATTCCCCACTCTGCACATGCATGTACACATGCTCACACAAATTGTTCTGCTTCTATTTTTCAAGTAGAGAGAATGTGTCAATATAATTGCTACATACATAATGGCACCTGATTACTTTTATTTGCTATAAAATAGATTCTGATTCTAACTGCCAGACTGTTCTGGTCAGAATCAGGGAAAACTAAAAGAGAAAAGTCCCACGCTATTTCAATTTTTTTCTGAAATGACTGCTTTGTCTGTTGCGTACACCAATAGAAAATACCTTTCTGTTATTGTACAGTCAATTTGATGTGTCAAGTATTCATAGGCTAATAACAGTACAGTTTCTCACTTTTTAACAGATAAATGGTAAAGATTATTGCAGACAATGAAACACAAGAATAAGCAGCTTTTATTTCAGGCACAATAAATTAATTTCCATTCAAATAACAAGCAAAACATGCTGCTGACCATTTTTTTCCATTCATTGTTAGTTCTCCTTCTGGGTATGTTTCTTTAGAGAACTTTGAAAATATTTAAAAGACATGGACAGAGTTGTTGCTAATGACTTGATTGCACTAATTTGCTTCTGAGTCATTTCACATCACTCAAAGTTCATTTTTGTATCACGTTTTTACAGTGGGAGAAAGTTGGATGGTTATTCTGACACTGTTTCCCTAATATGTTACAATCAAATCTTCTTAAAGCTTGGCAATGACAATATTTGGAGAACAGATTTTTTTTTAGATTAGCAGAGATGTCATTTAGTAAATAGTGTAGCTTAAAAGGAGAAACTTGAACAGAATGTCAAAGTGTGTCAGAACAAACTTGAGTCAATTCAGTTTTCTCAGGTATAAATACATCTTGAAGGGCTGAGTTTGTGAAATATATATGACTTAAACATACACTTATTATTGATATAGAAAAAATTACTATAAAATGCGAGGATAGACATGGAGAGAGGAAGCAGCGTAGGAAAAATAATTTGCTCATCTTTAAAGAAATATTTTTAAAAGAATGCACTCATGATCATACATCCATTGAAATTCCAAAAGTCAAAAGAAACTCTTCTGATTTCTTTTTCACATATTTTGCTTATGTTCTCAGGCTGTAATATGTTTCTTTTACGGTAAAAATTTTAAGCCCCTTTTAAACAAAGCTGATGACTCATTCTTAAAAATATACCTGGTCTGTCATGTGATAATAATTTTTATACATATAATTCATAATACTGTTCTACAATTAGAAGGATGAAAGTCATTTGTGACAATATGGCTAGAATTAGGGGTCACTATGTTAAGTGAAATAAGCCAGACACAGGAAGAAAATTATTACAAAATCGCATGCATATATGTAATGCTTTTAAAAATGATATGAAAATTTGATGATGATGAGCAGGGACCTTTTAAGAATAAAGACTTGGGGAAACTTCAATAAATGAGTACTAGGTGGCATTTAACTATGAATAAGAAGTTCTAGTAAGCTATTTTATAGTACCTCCACAAATTTCAAAAACTAGAAAAAAAGTAATTCTTGAATCCCTTTTTTTCATAAAAAGTGATATATTTAAACAGTAATAACTTCATCCTGACTTTGTCTTAATGGAAATATTACATGATATCTCATTAATATATAAAATTTTGTGTCTGCATGTAAATTAAAAGTAACTTTCATTAGGGCCTACAGAGATGGCTGTTGTTAAGAGCACAGGCTGCTTTTTCAGAAGACAAGGGTTCAATTCCCTTCCTACAAAGTGACCCACAATCATAAAATACAACACACATAATATAAAAAAAACCAAAATAACTGTAGTTAATAGAATGAATAAAAACTCATGGGTAGCAACAACAGAGGGAATCTTTCAAGTTGTGCTTTTGTTTTTACCAACTTGATCATCTAGACACCAAGAACAGCAGACAGTCCATAGAATATGGCTGACAATGAGGAGGAGTTTTGAATGTGATCTCAGTGTTTTACTTACTCTGAGAATGAAAGCAAATAGCAAATTCTCAGTTTATTTCCACTCATTTGGGTTATTGGAAAATTATAAGAAGGAAATGTGTAGTGTCATTGGCACAGTAGCTGACATACAGCAATTGTTAAAGAAAGATCTTGTCTCAACATCATTGAAAGAAATGAGGACCACTTGCACAGTAAGACTTTCAAATAAACACTCTTAAAAAAACCAACAAACAAACCTCCATGGGTTGCCTAATTTAGCCATGCCTAGTAACTTTTTTCCTGGTTTAACTTTCACACTTAATGTATATCTGTTCAGAAAGCTCAAACATGTACACTGAGTTCTTTCTGCTATTTCATTTACTGTTACATTCTGTGGCTAAAGTGGCAGGTCTTTAATCTAAAATTTTCATGCTCCAAGCAATTTATTGTGTTAGTTGAGACAAGTTTGACAATGCTAATGTTGCAACACAAACAAGCTTCAGATCAAGTCTTTTATTTCACACAGTA
Organism: Dicrostonyx torquatus; assembly: GCA_028555095.1. Lineage (NCBI taxonomy): Eukaryota > Metazoa > Chordata > Mammalia > Rodentia > Cricetidae > Dicrostonyx > Dicrostonyx torquatus. Next base: position 740,980 of record JAQHUG010000201.1, read on the forward strand.
ACAGGATATTTTTTCATCAGACTATTTTCAGTCAAAAGTAAATTCAGAAGCATATTGATTTATTGTCATGCTCCTTAAACAGATTCCCCAATACAAACTCAATCTGTGCTCAGCTTTTGAAACTAATCAAATGCTCAATATTTAATAATCAAATAATCAATCATTTTGCCACCAGTGTTTTAAAACTTTCCTTTCTTTCTTTTTTCTTTGCAGGATCTTGGATCCTGTGGGATCTATTTTCTTCATTTAATCTAAGTCTTCCTTCTCCATGCAGATATCTCCTTTAACTTCAGCATTTCTCCAAATGGGAAAACTTTAGCTTCAGGAAAAAAAAAAGGTTTTCTGTTTCTATTTCCTCATAATTGTTCAGTGATGAACATTCTTGTCACTGCTCCCAGAAGAGTCGTTCACTTCCCTGTTCTCTTACTTCTAAACATAATGTGGGATTCCCCTCTGTATGCTGTGAATACCATTGGTTAATAAAGAAACTGTCTTGTGCCTGCATGGAGAATAGAGGTTGGTGAGAAAACTAAACTAAATGCTGGGATAAAGAAGAAGGAGTTAGGGAGAAGCCATGTAGCCCCACCGAACAAAGACGCTGGAAATTTACCCGGTAAGCCACTGCCACGTGGCGATACACAGATTAATGGAGATGGGTAAATTAATATGTAAGAGTTAGCCAATAAGAAGCTAAGGCTAATGAGCCAAGCAGTGATTTAGTTAATACAGTTTCTGTGTGATTATTTCAGGTCTGAGCTGCGGGTCAGCCAGGAAACAAAAAAGCAGCCTCCCTTCAACATAAACACATGCAATTACTTCAAATAGTATCGAGTTATCATTTTAAGCCTTTTTAAGCCTTTAGCACGGTAGACATTGATTCTTTCTTCTATAATTTTCTCAATTTCTTCTCAATATCCCAGTGCAAACTAATTGCTTTCACTTTATATTTCTGGGAACTTCATTTGGATTTCCAATTATGTTCTCAGTATAAGAGAGCATAAGGTTTAGTATTACTGTTGCCTGGTTATTTGAATGTAATACCCTTACCCATAGAATCATAGCCTCTCTTGTGTCAGAAACATCTTGTAATTCCGAGAAAACAGGCAAAACTTTCATTAAAGCTTGGTATTGCTCACAGCTACCCAACTCTAGACTTCTAGTTATGTTAGGAAACAAAACCCTTAAAGATTTTTGCTATTCTTTTTGAGTTGCATTCCTCTTTCAACAGAAGGCATTACTATCCTCTCTTAAAACAAAGGTAAAAGTGACTCTGAGAAGCCGATGTGCCCACGGGAAGAAATGTGCAATGTGGCACAGTGATGCAGTGTACTGATAACTACAAAGCCTGACTTTCATACAAGCTCCTATTTAGTTTTCCAGATGATAATTGTGGCAATGACAGAACTATATACACAGCTCGACACATTTGGTATACAATGATCCTTCCAACTGCTCAATTTTAACTTGTTTCTTGATAATTATTTTTTGAGTAATGTGGCTAAGCAAGGAGTGATGGCAATGAGTTTGCCTCTAGTTGTTGTTGACCAGAACTAGAATAAAGACAATGCAGAATCGCAGTCAACTACAGTCATGTTGCTTATTCTGGAACCTTCCCATAAGTGAATATTTTGAAACAAAAGGTGGACATAACTCTCGCAGATAAGGCGTGCTGGACAAAACACTGTGCCCTGATTGTCTACAGCCCAAACGCTGATTTTCCCTCTTAAAACTTCTGCCCCAATTCCAGTCTTCTGGGAAACAATTACACTGTCAAGCATAGGCCCTCTCATTCAGAATTTGGACCATATCCTGCCATTGACATTTATTTTAATCTTCTATTGATTTCTGTGGGAATTCTGCATGGAGAGTGAAGGCAGGATACAACCCTGGAGGAATTTCTGCAGAGAAGGCTCCCACTTTCATCTCTTTGTGTTTCATTTTTATTAAGTTGAGGTCATGACGCCGCATTATCTAAAAATAGCTTCACAGACTCAAGCTCTGATAAAGTCTTCTATTTTTGCATGCAGGTCACTGAGAGTGCCAAAGTCTCATAGAGAAATACTATGTGGTAAACCATGTTTACTATTATGGTTTTGGTCAATTTTATTAAAAAAATGGAAGAAAAAACTACTTGTGTATCTTTTGAAAATGTCACTTTAACTTTATTATCAAATGCTTACCTATCATGAGTTTTTAAATGATGTCTATCTAGACCATGATTAAAATATGAGGCCTAATTTAAGACAGTCATTTAAAATTATACTGTTTCCACCTATGTAATTATGATCTTAAACCTTAATTTTTTTGGAAGATGTCAAGTTACAAAAAAGCAGCTAGATGCCGTTAACCTTCTTAAGCTTTCATATCACAGGAGGATACTCCTCCACTCCATCTATTCTCTGTGTCTTTGAATCTTTGTGCTCTTGCTGCAGATGTTTGTTTGTTTATTTATTTTGATTTGAGATAAGGTCTCACCACATAGCCTTGGCTGACATGTAGGTCATTATGTAGACCAAACTGGACTCAAACTCAGAGAGATCTGCTTACCCCTGCCTCTTGAATTCTGGGATTAAAGGCATGTACCACCATGCCTGATGGCCTTTGGATATGTGTTTTTCTTGTTTCTCTCACAAATCTATCTGGATTGAAGAGTTCAGTTGATGATCCTGAATAAAAACTAAATAACAAAGTAGGCAAAGTAGAAACTCACATACATACAAACATTTTTTTTTCTTCTGGACAACAAATTTTCTCGTCTATTATAAAAGCTATAAATTAACTGTATGACTGTATATTTAGCTGCATGGATTAATTGAAAAATTTGTCTGGCATAGGTTGAACTCAGAGTGTTATTGATTGCTCTTGCACCAATATCTCCACTGGTCATCTCCTCTACCTATGTCAGAATTTCATTTTCAAGCAGACAGTGATCTGAAGCTGGCTGTTGGAGTGGCAGAGACTACAACACACATGCGTCATGCTCCAGATCGCCTCCAGCAGTGATCTTGCTTCCGTTTCATTCACAATAATTATTTTCAATCATATCTCAGGTCAGCATCTACTTTCTAGAGACCAACTTTCAGAAGGTAGTTATCCTGAGAAGGTTATAAAAGCTATTTTTTTCCTACTCAGCTTGTTCTAGCTTCTTATATCAAGATGTATTGCAGGTTTTCATATGCATTGTGAGCTACATGTGTTTTTTTTCTATTCTTAGCCTATGTCTAGTTGTTGTTGTTCTTTTAGCAGGGAAAACTGAGAAATACAAATGCAGTACTGATAATGGGCTTTTGACCTATTAGGTAATTACCTCAAAGTCCAAACCTCAAAATCCAAGTAAAAAACTGAAACATAGCACATGTCAGAAAGAATAATGTAGGTTATTGATACCCTTAAACAACTACAAATGGAACAAATGTTGAGGTCTAGTGGAAATTCTTTTTATTTGTCAATCTGGCCCTTGAAGAAAATGAATGGAACTTGGAAGATGATAAACCTTAGTGCTGGTACAGAAACATGGGTCTGGAGAGCTTGCCGGAAAACTAACACAACCTAAGCAGTGAGCTCCAGGTTCAACATATAAACTGGAGAGAGCAACATAGGAGAATATTTGCTATCAGCCTCTATCTTCCACATCCAAAGCTACATGCACCACTGACACACAAATTTGCACATACATTTCTACACCAAACACACAGACACACAGATACACACACACCACACACACACACACACTTTTTTTAACATTAAATTACTTAACTAAGACAGCCCATCTACAGACTTCAGATTTACATTATAAAGCTCACACAACATGGAGTGTCTTACATAAAACTAGATTGTCTCCTGCCATTTCTATCCACTGTCAAGTCATATGAGAACTGTGATTTTAGAGCACGTATGTTTTGGATTTTTTCCAGAGTCCTGGATCATAATTCTCTTCCTAAGCAAGATTATAGAAACTAGAATATCAGTTTTTTTTCAAGGTTAGTCATAGGAATGCCAATCAACTCATGTCTGTTTGCTTGGTCCTGAATACAAAGAATAATTTGAGTCATATTACTATTGGCCTATTTTTGCCTCCTAAAACCTGTCACTAACAAATTAAAGACAGAGCATGAGGGAGCCATACTCTGTAGCATGTATTAAACTCAAAGTCTGCAAACTTACAGAGAAATTCTTGTATTTTCTAAAACTTAACTCTCACCTCTACATGCCATGGCATTCTAAGACCTGTGTAGCTGCTGGGATCTTTTGTGACTCTCCTCTCCACATGCCCTATGCAAGAATATTTCTAGGTTAAGGAGGAATAGAGGTAGGCACTGACTGCTAATTAGAAGGTCTTTTCTGTTTCAAGCATCTTTGTTCAGGCCCTTCTGCACTTATCCCTCCATTGAAGCATGCTTCTCTACAGAGAAATACACCACAACCTGCATTACAGATGCTGATTCAAATACTAGCAGCCCCACATCGCCAAGGTACAGAGTTCTGCCACAATGACTGAGTGCCAGGTGGATGCAAATCAGTAACTCAAAAAAAAAAAACAACCCAAAAATCTACAAGTTTCTTTGTGGGTTTAATATTTTTCTCTCTGGCTTTACACTTTGCATTTTATTTCTCAATATTGGTGTCGAATGTTCTTTTCTTTTTTTTCATAGCAATACATTTATTGTGTACATAGTGAAACACTTTTTATCACACTTAATGTAAATTTTCTAACAGGGGAGTTTCAGTAAAGGGTCAGAATTCCTGACAAGCCAAAGTGGATAAGCAATGAATACTTCACAGACTTACTTTCTTGATATGGTATTAAGAAGATGGAAGAAAAGGATTATTATTAACTTCGAATGTTATTTTCTTCAAAACTTTACCCCAAACTGTGTATCTTCTCATAATTGGGGGACACCTGCTGTGATGCACAATCTAGATTGTTCGCTTGATTTGACTGAGAAACGCCTATAAGACAGTGAAGCGTGCCTCTGTGGGAGACTTTGGGAGTATTTACAGGGGCAATTAAATGCTGAGGGCTGTGGTCCAATCAACCTTTAGTGCACTGATGGATTTAAGGTAGAACGGACTACCTTAAATGTGTTAGAAAATGGAACATGGGGCCCAGTTGGAAGACCATTCTTTCACAGTGTCTTTTTTTAAGGGTTTACCTTGTGCTATTCTTTTCTTTTATCCTTTCTGCTTTCTATTTGCTATTAGAAGAAACTCATTTAATACATATGTCAGTTGTCCTGGTTACATGGGCTGAAGAGGCTATGTAACCAATACTATGAGTAAAACAAAGCCATTCCTCAATTAAATCACTCTTTTAAGTGTTTTAGATGCAGTCATTTTGCAATACCCATGATCCATGAAAAAGCTTCCCATGCATGTGCAGGTAAGTAACTCTAACTAAATTCACGAGCCCACAGATAAATAGAAGACATGAACAGGGTGGGGGTGCTTGTTGAGCAACAGTCTAGCTGGAAAGAGTTGTGGATGGGGAGTGCAGCTGACTAAAATTTATCATATCAATGCGTGAAACTTTCTAACAACTTCTTTTAAAGAAACTGATAAATCTGCCTGAACTAAACAGTGTAGCTGTATTATTTCTAACCAGAAGCTGGTTCTCAAAGAAACAAAAAGAAAATGACTCCGCTGAGTACAGCTGGAGGATGCCCAGTTTATCTTTTAGGCTGACAGGTTGTGCTTAGGTTATAGAATGAACAGAAACCAGCTTGGAGTAGGTTATAGTGGCTGAACATCCTAAACACAAACACACACTCTCTCTCTCTCACACACACAAACATGCATGCGCATGCACACATGCACGCATGCATGCACGCACAACACAAGTGAGGAGAAAGCATTTTCTTCACTGTTGGATAGAGAATTTTCTCAGGGACTAGAGGCAGACACTTAGAGAGAATAAAATCTCCATTACCCACAAGTGTGCAAAGTGTTTTTGTGTAAGGATAGATGATGCTCTGACCTTGTGACATTTTCTTATGGGACTCAGGGAGAGATAAACAGGGGACAGAAACCATTTCATCAGAGAATCTATTTTCTCACAAGCCCTTTATGCTGTACATCACAATGATAGGGTTTCAAACCTCTTTCTTAGACTGAAACATTTTTTTTCCTTAAATGTTAACAATGGTCTCTTGAAAGCCAAATACAACAAACATTTCTCATTCCCTTCCAACATGGTCTCTCTTTGATATTTGAAACTATGGCTTTTGAAATAGGTTTTCCTCTTTCTTATTATTTCTTATTCAAACTTTTTTTTTTTAGTTTTTATCTTCTTTAACCCTGCATGTCCTAGTCTTTCTAAGTGGCTTTTCTTTTCTCCTTCTTAGGGACATCACCCTTTGAAGTCCTGGAGAAAATTCATTTCTTAGGAAATTGTTTCCAGCTCTGATGACTTAGAATCATACACTATCCACTTTAGCCATGCACCTTTTACCCTCATTTCCCTGGCAACTCGAGATTGTATGGTTAGTATAAATTAAACCCCCAACTTCTTATTGAACATATTGATCTCTTTTAGCATTCCAAATAATCATGTCCAACATGAACATTTTTCTTTATTCTTGTCTTTCCCTCCCCCCATTCCTTGCTATAACTTGCTTTCCTTCCACATGTGGCTTCTGCACTTTGAGTTACTAAGTTAAGCAACCTGTTCATCTTTATGCTTTTCTCTCATTTCCTGTGGTCATTCAGACAAACAGCTGGATATTTATCTGAGGGATTTGTCAGGCTCTGGGAACATACCTGGGTTCCCTCTCAACTGTGTAATAATTCGCAATGTGATCCTCACTGAACTATTTAACTTCTCTTCGTTTTTTCTACCCTGTGTAACAGACATGGTAAATTGAATGTATCTCTTGGTACTATAATGAAGACTGAGTGAGATAAATAAGTCAAGTCCTTTCACCTCAGTGCTGACCACAGGAATAAAGCTGTGTATACACACACACACACACACACACACACACACACACACACACATACACACACAGACGCAGCTACGGTGACCACATTTTTAACAAACTCTGAATTGTCTTTTGACTGTGGGCTTTTCTCTTAAATGTAAGGCCACACTGACTTTGTTCATTTCCTTCTTTGCTCTGTTGTGGATTTGGGCATCAGACTGGTCTTCCTATTTATGATTTCTCAACCCTTAATTCTGTCGATACAGCCACAAGATTTATCACTTGTGGCTGTGAGATTATTGCACTAAAGGCCAGACCAATTGATGTCATGTTTTATTGCTTTAATGCTGCGGTGGCTCTCCAGAGTCTCCACAAGAATGCCCACACCCTAGTGCAGCACACTGGGCTTTAGTCTCCACGAGAATGCTCACATCCTAGTACAGCACCTTGGCCTTTCAATAATCCACTTGGAGCTTCCTTCCTTCTCACATACTTAGGCTCTGGGTACCCTATTCTTATCACTATCCACTGTTCCCCACTATGCTTTCATAAGCCCATGACTTATCTGTTATTTTTTTATTTTTGAGATTCTAATTTAATTACAAACTTTCTCCATTCCATTTCTTTCCTACAAACCCTCCCATATACCCTTCCCCACTCCCCTTCAAATTCCCAACTTCTTTATTCCTGAATATAACTTGTTGATCCACATAAAGTTACTTGTGTGTGTGTATCAAGGCTGATTGTTTGGAAATGGACAACCAGATGGTACGCTCTTTCCTGGGAGGACCCCCTTCCCAGCTCCCAGCTCTACACAACTGCCTGTGAATCCTGGTATTGAGGCCTTAGGGGATTTTCTACCATGTAGTCTGGAATGTTTATTTGTGTCTTCCTTGTTCGGCTATCTTGTATTCTGTTGATGATGTTTGTGTCTGTAGTTCCTGTTTGCTTACCTAGATTTTCTATCTCCAGTATATCTTAGTTTGTGTTTTCCTCATTGCTTCTATCAACTTTCAAATCTTGAACAATTTTATTCACTTTCTTCATGTGTTCATTTATCTTTTTCTGGATTTCTATAAAGGATTTATTCATCCTACTTAATGAATTCTATCATCTTAATAGATTGAGTATAAGATCATTTTCTTGTGCTTCATCTCTGTTGGAATATCCAGGGCTTGCTTTGGTAGAATAGCTGGGCTCTGGTCACGTGTGCTGCCCTGGCTATTGTTGCTTATGTTCTTTTGCTGGCCTCTATTAATTAGGATTTGAAGTTAGTATAGGTTTAGGTGCCAATTTGTGAGAAAGTGAATAAAATTGTTCAAGATTTAAAAGTTGATAGAAGCAATGAGGAAAACACAAACTAAGATATACTGGAGATAGAAAATCTAGGTAAGCAAACAGGAACTACAGACACAAACATCATCAACAGAATACAAGATATGGAAGAGACGGAGACTCTACTATTTATAGTGGATCTCCTTGCCCAATCATTTTTTATTAAGCTCTACATTTTTCTCTGCCCCCTCCCTGCCTCTCCCTGCTGTTCTTAAACCCTCTCCCAAGGTCTCCATGCTCCTAATTTACTTAGGAGATCTTGTCTTTTTCTACTTCCCATGCATATTAGTTCTATGTAAGTCTCTCTTAGTGACGTCATTGTTGTCTAAGTTCTCTGGGATTGTGGTTTTTAGGCTCGTTTTCTTTGATTTATGTTTAAAAACCACCTA
>JAQHUG010000201.1:776461-795878 GCA_028555095.1 Dicrostonyx torquatus
AGCTGTTTTTTGGAGCCTGGCAGGATCAACAGAGGGTGTAAAACTATGGATGGTGAAATGTCTTTCAGAGTCTAAACAGTACAGAGATAAAGTTTAGGGCCCATGATCTCTTCCACCTTCCTTAACTTATTAATTGTAGAGTGAGGGTTATATGGGCTTTGTGAAGACGGTTCATTCCTGAAAGAGAGTAACTGCAGTAGTTGTATCAAGTCTAGAGAATGGGGCCATATATATCATAGCCTCACATGTTACCTTCTGATTCATAATGTTCCCCCTTCCCTCTTCTGCAAATTTCCCTGGCCCTTATAAAGATTGTTACAAATGTCTTGTTTAGCACTGCATACTTTTAATGCACTAGTTTTCTTCAGAGAGTGCTTTATTAAAGTACTTGCTAAATTTATCTTTTGTTTAAATTAAATTTAAAAATTTTTATTTATTAACTTAGATAGAATCTCACTTATAATCCCCCACTGGTCTGGAATTTACTATGAATACCAGGCTGGCCTCAAACTCACAGAGATCCACTTTGATCCTGAGAGCTGAAACTAAAGATGTGCATCATATCTAGCACCTTTTCTTTCTTTAATTGGCTAGAAATGATAAAATGGTACACATAAGTAACATTATTTAGAATGAGCAGGTTGTATTTAGAAATATGTATTTATACATATTCGCATGCAATCACAGTTAGTGATGAACGAGAGACAAAAATTTGAAAGTGAACAGGGATGGTTATAAGGAAAGATTTGGAATTAAAAAAGAAGAGGAAGATCTGTTCAAATTATATTGTAGTTTCAAAACTAAAATAAAAAAAAATCAAGCTCTACCATGGTTGTTAAGAATAAATATGTGTGACTGATGAGTCTATTTCCACTTTTGTATCTTCAGCACTTGGGATTCTCTTTTGCATCTCTTGTATTCTGGTGTTTATGCTTGCATTTGTGGTTCCTGATCTATTTCTCATGATTTCTGTTTCTATAATTCCCTCCTCTTGTGTTTTCTTTAGTGTTACTATTTTAGTTTTTAAGTCTTGAATAGTTTCTTTCATATGTTTGCTTGTTTTTCCTTGATTTTCTTTAAGGGATTTGCTAATGCCTTCAAATTTTTTGTTTGTCTTTTCCTCCATTTCTTTAAGGAAATTTCTCATTTCCTCTTTAAAAGTTTCAAACATTCTCCTGAAGTTATTTTTTAGGTCATTTCCTTCTGCCTCATCTATATTTGGTTGTTCAAGTCTTGTTGTTGTAGGGTTTTTAGGTTTTACTGATGTCATGTTGTTCTTTGTGGTGTTGTGTGTGTTCTTACCTTTTCTACTCATCTTTTCCTCTAATAGTGTGGTTGGGGCTGTCTGTAATTCTGTTGATTAATCTTCCAAATGCCAGTGAATCCAAGGCTCAGCTGGTTGTTCCTCAAGGTACAGACAGTGCCATGATTCTAATTACCCCATTGATCACTCTGTGTTCCCAGAGGTCACGCAGAGCTCCCAGGCTTTGCTCCACTCCCTTGGAGTTTGCTTTAGCATAGGTTGTCAGATCAAACCTGTGTCTGTAAATGTCCTTGGTCTGGATCTTTTCCTGCATAAGTCCCTGGCTTGGGGATGGTTCTGTAAAGGACTCTGGCTCTGATCTACTCACTTGGAGTTCCCGGGCTTGTGTATGCCCAGACCAGCAGAGGACCTGGCTTAGGCCTACTCCCTCAGGAGGTCCGAGACTCATGCTCAGACCAACAGTGGTTTCTGGTTCTTGCTTACTCCCTTTGACATCCCAGACCGAATCCTAGATGCACGGAGGCCAGGCTCAGGCCTTCTTCCTCAGAAGTCCCAGACTCATGCCTGGACCTGCAGAGATCTCTGGTTCCTGCCTACCCTCTTGGAGGTCCCAGATTTACATCCAGACATGCATAAGTCCCGACTCAGGCCTAGTTCCTCAGACATCCTAGACTCACACCCAGACCCACCGGCATCCTGGCTTAGATCTACTCCCTTTAAGGCCCCAGATTCACATCCAGGCCTGCAGCAGTCTCTGTCTCTGGCCCACTCACTCAGCAGCTGCTTCCCAGTATCTTCTCCTGTGGAGTTTGCTGTCTCAGGTCTGCTCTAGCCCAGGTTGTTGGCTCAGTCCTATGACTGCAAATGTCTAAAAAAGTATCCTTTTTTGAGTGAAGATTGAAAAATCAATAAACTATTTGCAAATAATATCCTGCTTTGAAAAACCAAGAAAAAACAAAAACAAAAACAAGTTAATGCCAAATCACTTAGTCTCTAGGCACATATTAATGCCATGTGCTTTTGTATTGACTTTTGGGTAGAAAAGAATCTGTCTTTTCTTACAGGGTTTACCATGTGGTTGGAAGACATGCATGACTAGGCATTATTCATTGCTACATGCACTATCATATATATAGAATACAGTGGAAAGGTTGGATATGGACATGGCCAAGTTCTTTAAAAAGATAAAGAAAAGATTCAGAACAGAAGGGGTGGGTGACCTTTGTCTTGAGAAGTGTATTGAAGTTTTCTAAAAAAATTAAGTACAAAGAGGAAAAGTTTTCCAACAAAAGGCAGAATCAGAAACTGTCCCACAGGAAGGAAATAAGCTACTGAGATAGATTGAATTGCTTATAATAACTGCAGTATAGCAATAAGGCCAGGCAAAGGAGAAAGACTAAAACCTCTAGATGTTTCTAGAATGGAAGGTGTGGTGGTTTAAATGAAAATGGTCCCCATAGACTCATAGGGAATGACCCTATCAGGAAATGTGGCCCTGTTGGCATAGATGGGTCCTCTGTTGGAGAAAGTGCATCACTAAGAGAAGAGCTTTGAGGTCTCACATGCTCAAGACAGATCACTTTATGCAGCCTGATGGTTTAGATGCAGAACTCTCAGCTTCTTTTCCAGAACCGTGCCTGTCTGCATGCTGCCATTCTTACTGCCAAGATGATAATGGATTAAATTTCTGAACTATAAGCCAACCTCAGTGAAATGTTTTCCTTTATAAGGGTGGCTGTGGTTATGTTGTGTCTTTACAGCAATAAAATCCTAAGACAGACCTATATGGAAAGAGAAAAAAATGAAAGAACACATCTTATATGTATATTCTGGAGATGTTTTTGTTAAAATAAGATTTAGGGTTTTGCTTATTTTATTTTTGTAAATACAATATACTTTCAGAATTTTGAGTGACCAATTTCCAGGTTTTGAAACTTTAAGCCCTTAACTACAAATTTTGCCAAAAACTAAAAGAACACATTTGCTAAATCTTTCTCTAATAAGTTTTCCTCCTTTAGTATGCTATCATCACACATTACTGCTAATATCTTGTCTGTCCCATCAGACCATGCAGGATAATTCTATGAATATATGTGACTTCTTAAGCCATTAATCTTAGGGGTTTCGAAAATTCTGTAGATATATATCTTCTATTGGGCATGAAAAAAACAAGAAAATATGTTTTTTTTTTTTTTTATAAAACTGCTGCATTGATCTTTCTCAAATTCACTTGTACTAATTGCAGACCAAGCAGATTTTGATTCAAAGGTGTGAAAACTATTTGATTAACTGATATTGTCACAGAAATTTGAGAGACAGGCCCTTTATGGTAAAATGTGTTTTATAGCTTAATAGCAGTTTTTTCTTTAATGCATACTTAGGTATTTTAAGCATATTTGATTATGAAAGTAGAATTTTTCCCAGTTGACTCAGCCTATAGCAAAACATGTTGCTATGAAGACAGACGTTGTAATCAAGCACAGGCATTGACCATGAGGTAACAGGTAAATCTGGCACAGTGGGTAAATCTCTGGTCCAGAACAATGATCTCAAAGCCAAGACTTAGAAACAATCAGAAACAGGTCCAGGACCTGCTCCATCCACATTTATCTCTGATTCCCACATGGCACATTCTAATCAGGATATCCTAGGTTTGCTTTCACACAAGCCAGTATCTGCTCCTTTGCAACATGTCAACAGACAAACTTTAAATACCAGAGTGTCTTAATTGTGATAGCCCCAAAGATTAAGTCATGTTCTTTCTTTAAATGCTGTCCTGGTACTTCCAGTAAATTTATATGAAAGCTTCGGGCAGTGTCTCTGTCAATATCATTTGTTTTGGCATATCCTTTTTTGCATCTTATGCTACAGTTTCTAACAATTATTAATAAGAGAATGTTTCCCAGAAGATTGAAGATTTATTACTGTAATATAAAATATAGAATATAAAATTATAAAAGATGGAGATAAGACAACTGTAGAATTCTTTTTTTTCCCCCCTGAGTTTCCAATGTCTTGTTTCTTCTTCCTCATTGACCCCTCTGCTATTGTGGGATTCAACCATCCTATTCCCACAATTCCCTTTTCTTTATGATAACTTAGACACCAGGAAAATTCTATGAATATATGTGACTGAGATTCCCTTGAAGGCCTGTTTTTCTGTTTCATAATCTGAATACTTTCTAGTATTTTATTCATTATATTCATTATACTCCTTTAATAATCCAATTAATGAAGGAAATGGTCCTTTTATATTTAAACCCTTTATCTTGTAATTAAATGGCAATATTTGATGTTTAATGTATGGGGCATATGCTAATTGATTTGCATGTTAAAATGTAGTTAGAAATAAAATTATTATTTGTCCTCTTTGTATTTTTTACATTCAAAATTCTAAAACATTCACATTTTAAAGAAAAAAAATGAATGTGAGTTTTCCTGTTGTTCCTACTCCTTTTTTAATTTTCCTTCTTGTAACTTTATGATGCTGCCTAATAGAAGTGGAAAAAGATAAGGAGTCCATAACTTAACATAAGACTAGAACACACTAGATGGTGCTGTAATCCAAACAGCAGCAATGCATTGAAATCACTGCAGTGGAAAGAAAAGCTAGAGGAATGGAAGTAAGGCCTGGTGTGCATATTGTGTACTGGAGGATAGACAAATATCAGATTACGTAATTCACTTTCACAGTGTTTCTATCTTACTGAGAGATAACTTGTTGGAGCTTTCATTAGGATGGACAGTGTGTCTGGAAGAATGGCAGATCATAAGGGATGCTCCTGGTTATTTACCGTTAGGATCCTGACAGGCTACTCACCATGCAGAGCAATGACTGAGGATGCCATCAAGGGAAGAGACATACATAATAATAAAGGTGTAAACACACACATCTTCCATGTATTCTTCTAATGGTTGTACCATAACTCTGTGTGTATCTGAGTAAATGAAGACGCCATGGGAGAGAATAGAAGCAAGCACTCTGGGTGCAGATGATTGATTTCTGCTATCACCTGATGTTGCTTCATAAAGAAGCATGGTCATTAAACTCCAACCCAGGACTTCTGCCTCTCATGTCTGCTTCTCCCCTGCATTGTTTCTTACAAGCAGGATATCACCACCACACACAGGAGCAATCTTGTATTCTATGCTTGTAAAAATAAATTGGTTCTGAAAGAAGTATTTTTTTCTGATAATGTGATTGGTATTTGGCTTTAAAGTAGGACTGTTTATGGAATTATGATTTGATCTTACTTTATCCTCAGGGTAGGAGATAGTCAACTTTGTGGAAGCATTTGAAATTAACATCTTTTTATTGTATCTATTGCCTGAGAAAGTGATCATCCACAATAATATTAATGACAGGTTTCCATGTGTTTAGCCTATGTGCCAGCTATATCATCACATTTTAAGACATTCCATCAATTATTTTATTGCTAGCAAAAAAATCACGGGCTCATAGAACTAAAACTGCGTTTCAAATATTTCTAACGGTCTTAGTGTCCCATTTTAAATACTAATATTGGCATGATAAACAAACACACTAAATTTTCTTAGATTTTTGTCAATATCTGATCCATATGATCATTGTATCTTAAAACATTGAAGTGACAGTACTGAGAACTCATTATATAATATACTCAGATTAAAAAATAATTTATGCTAACCAACATTTGTTTATAAGGTTTAAAAGAAATGTTTATTACTTATCTTTAGAAAGCAAGAACAGTCATGTGTATTATTTGAGCTTTGTTTTACAGCCATAGAATGTTAGAATTTTAACCAGCCTCCATGTTTTAGAAGAATTAAGTGATATAATTTATAAAAAACAAGCTGCAAAGGACTATCTGTCTGTAATCTGTACAGATTGGATCATTCTTTCATATCATTCACTTATTAGAGAGGGTTGAAAGTAAAAAAGTTTATAAAAAATACTTAAAGAAATATACTGAGAACAACTACCACTATACCTTGAAAGAGAACTATGTCTGTACCGTATTCTCTGGCTAAATTTCAATTTCCTTTCCTGTTTCCTGGGAGTTTGTGGCAATACTTTAGGGTCAAGATTCTGAAAATGAACCTGCCCAGGTCTATTGACCTCTTCTTGAATGTTCCACTAGTAGCTGTGATCCACAATGATGTAATAGCCCACTAGTATCCAGTGTACTTACAACTATTTTTAGAATCATGGTCTCTCTTGATGCATTTGCTCAAAGATTGCCTGAAATATTAAACCTTTATTACTAACATTTTTATACATATTTAAAGTGCTCTCGAGATCTCTGGATGCCAAATTGGGGATGTTATCATGGGAATGGCTATGTTCCAAGGTCTCTGCCTCTGTGATATGTATTCTCAGCTCTCTCTGAACTGTCTGCTTTTCTAAAAGTAAGGAAGAAGATTATATTCTGCATTTTCTCATGGGAAGTGTTCTTTTTCTGACTCAAAGTACCATATACAATGAATAAATCCAACCGCATTAAGATGTCTTTTCTCCCATATGTTTTAATATCTCTCTTGGTGACAATGGTTTAAAGGAATCCTCTTGTACATTTACCTCCCTTCCTGAATTTTTGGCACTCTATGGTGAAGGTTATCATAATCACTTAAGCAATCACTTGATATAAATTAAATTACAAAAATAGTGTTGAATAAGGAATCACATTAATTTAGCACACTTTGTTTGTACTTAAAGCTTTAAATGAATAATTTCTTTGCTTTTTTATTTTTTATGTACACAGTTTATAACAACACACATATGTGATTAGACATATACTGGTGGACATATCCAACAAACATTATTATCTGATTCTTATTTACATTTCATTGTATAGCTAGTTTACAATTCTCAGGGGTATGGGATATAATTCAACAAAGTACTACATATTAATTATCACGTTCCTTCAGGAACTTTCAGAATCTGCACTACATTAGCAGTTCATAATCAAGAAAATAGTAAAACTTTTTCCTTAAAGTTGTTAGATATCTGAAGAGACATTAGACCAAAATATGCCATCAAAAGTCTGTTAACGTCTTCTCACAATCCATATAGAACCAGACAGCATGGACTGCAAAAGTCTTTGTAGATTCTTGAGTCTTTGAATATCCATTACCCACATAGTTAAAAGTTCATTAACATTGAGAATTACAAAGCTATATTATTTGACTGCAGAGTTTTGATCGAATAATATATAATCAAACCATACCTATGTAGGTTCCCTTTTATTTGGCAAGAACAAGTATCAATTAATATTTCATGATAAGACAACCCAAGTGTCACTAAAACCAATACTACCAAATGCTTCCTGACCAGGCGTGACACCTCCAATTAGGATTGTCAGTTGGTTGTTCTGAAACCTTAATGTGCAACAAGATGTGGAAATAATAAAAAACAGAAGATGGGGAAGAAACAATCTTAAGTCTCTTTACAATACAGCATGAGTAATATGGAATATGAATGTATGAGTAGCCTGTCAAAACAAATCTGGAATAAAAGAATTGGGGGAAAATGGATTCCTGTGAGCATATAAGTAGAAAGAGATAGAGATTCAAACCATATTGGTTATTACAATTTTCCAAAAAGTAGTTTATAACTCAAAGAATATGCATGATTGAAATAGCATATTCTTTTTTTGTTTTGTTTTCTTTTTTTCCTTTTATTTTTTTCGTTCAAAAATTTACACTTTCTCCCCTTATCCCAGCCCCCCCCTGCTCTCCCACTACCCCTCCCCCACCCTCCCACTACCCCTCCTCCCTCCCCCTGCTTCCTTAAGAGACAGCAGGGTAGCCTGCCCTGTGGAAAATTCAAGGTCCTCTCCACTCCATCCTGGCCCAAAAACGTGTTCATCCAAATAGACTGGGTTCCCAAAAAGCCTAATCATGCAGAGAAGATAGGTCACAGTGTCATTATTGATGGCTACTCAGTCTGCCTCCATTGGCAGCCACATTCAGAGAGTCCGATTTGGTCATATGCTCCATCAGTCTCAGTCCAACAGGATTGAGTGAGCTCTCATTAGATCAGGCATACCTTAGTTTTAACTGCATTTCTTTCCCATGTTATGAAGACAGGAGACTGTAATTTTTTTCCATGTTTCTCCAGTAAGATAGTTTTAATACCAGCCTTCTTTTGTAATTTATTTTGAGAATTTCATTCATAAAAACTGTATTCACATCATTTCTACCTCTCCATTCCTCCTCCAACCCTCCTGATGTTTTTTCTACTTACCTTTCAAATTAATAAATTTTTAAAAATTATTATTGTATATACACATAAAAACATATTGAGTCTATCACTGTTGCTCAATCAATTATGATTGGTCACTTGGATTTGATAACTTTTCACTGAGTTTGTATCTACAGAAGATTTAATCTCTTTCTTTCAGAGGCAGTAATTACCTCTATATCTTCATCTAAAGGTCCAGCCTCGTAGGATTCCTCTATCCTCATTGGCAAGTTAGATGGTGTTAATATACTGGGTTTGTTTAGGTAATCATATGCAGTTTTTTTTTAATCAATCATCAAGGAAGCTTCTTTTTGCAGTGATGGAGACCATTAAAGAACTCTCCAACTAGTCAAATGCAGTTGATGGTGTCATGCCCAAGGCCATTTCATACGTCTGCAACACAGCCCCATACCTAAAACTTGGGGAACATCCGGGGATGAGTAGAGTGGAAAGGTTTTAAGAGCTAGAGGACCAGGGCATCTATTAGAAGACTGTGTCTCCTATATAAGACAGAGAAATGGAATCTGTGAAATATATACCTTCTTATTTATACCAAGCTGATATAGTATGCAAATAAATAGTGATGAAAAAAGAAGTCTAACAACAGAACAAAATTTGTTTCTGTGAACTTACTGTGACAGAATAATGGAAATACCACTTTTAATTATTCATAATACCATTTTGGTATTCTAACAACCAGACTGACCACATCAGCTATTACCCAGACCCCACATCCAGGGCCTTGGGTTGACCCACCCTAACAGTTGCTTCATCGTTGACCTGCTGGCATGTGTGATGGCACTGGTCCTGCAGAACAATGAACACATAATCCCATGACTCGGGGTAACAGCAGGATATTAAATGGAATTTCGATGTGGGTCCAGGATAGTGATGATGGTGTACCAGAAACCAGAGGCCTTGAGAAAGACCAATGTCATGGCAATAAAGATTTTGCGGGTGGGGCTGGATGGAAAAAAGGGGGTATAGTGTGTGACACACTGCAGTTCATGATGCCACTAGGATGAATAAAGAAGTGTTGGAGAAATGGAGGAGCAAGGTGGGATTTTTGGATGCTTTGTTTTTAATTTAGGAGTGTACTGCAGGAGTGAGGGGCAGATATGGAGGGACTGGGAAGTAAGTGGGACTGGGGTGTATGATGTAAATTTCCAAAGAATCAACAAAGAACTATATTCAACAATAACATTTTAAAATCTAGAAGTTTTTATAACTAATATGTTGAAGAGAGAATTTTGCAGATTGGCTCCTGAGGCTTTCATGTTAACCTTCTGAGACCTCAGTGCTGTCTTCATATATCAGAGTAAGTCAATACAGTAAGTTAAATATGTAGATTCAAAACACTATCTGTCATATTCTCATGCTTGAGTCTATCTTGTTTTTCCCACCATTCTCTACTCTCTTAGTATCTTTTGCTTAATTCTGAACCTTAGCATTATTGCAATAATATAGTTTGCTTGTACCAATAACTTTCTTGTCAGTAGACATCTGTTCTGTTATGAAAAGACTCTCTTAGTAAAACATCAATCATGTCACACTTGTAAAGCAAAATGCATATTTTGGTCCCTAGAAAGCAAAATACTGTTGAGAAAATAGACTGTGCAGAAATATTAACTGTGGCATATTAATGCATGTGTCCAGATCATCCTTTATTTGTCTACCCTGGGTACCATGTGATTCTGACAGCACTCACTGCTGACCTCTTGTCTCTGAAGCCACAGAGGATTCATCAATGTCCTCCTTAAAAGCTTGATAGTGGGATGAGTGCCATGGAGATCCATATGATAAGAATATGATGCTGCATTTCAGGCACTTTGCTTTCCTGTGCTAAAAGCATGGGTGTTAAAAATGATTGCTATTGTCTGAATGGCTTCCACAGCTGTGACTACAAAATGTCAAGCTACCTGAAAGCTTGCAGTCAGTCATCTATATGTTTTCAAATGCTTAGATGCTTTGCATTCTGGATGCAAAATGTCTGAATTATGAACTTAAACATCTACCAGATTATCTTGAAGTTTTTCTTTAATATTGACATGCTGACCATGTCATTTATAAATTGTGAGCTTTCAACTGTAAGACCTGGATAAAAGTCTTCTATGTTCAGATAAACTTCATGAATTATGTATACGACATACTGAATTGAGAGTGCCTAGCTCCTTAACTAAGAAAAGGCTTTATAATGGGCAAACATAAACATTTTGAGTGACGACCTCGGTACCAACAGTGACCTTGGACATTGTTATAGTGAAAACTAATGTTTTAGTCAGTGTGCACTTAGGAAAATAAAACCATGCTGAATAATTCAAGGAGAAAGGAATTGAATACAGAAGATTTACAAAGAACATGATTTACAAGAGAACATGAGGGAAAAGATGCCAAGAGAGATAAAAGGAAAGAGTGACCTAAAAAGACAAGGAATTTGCTTGTGTCTGTAAGCCAGTCCCTCCAGCGATTGCAAATGCTAGCAATGGACACTCTGGTAAGAACTAGCAATTGGAAACTCCCCAGTTTCTTCTGCTTTCTGATTATGTGAGACCATTTCAAACAAGATAAGTGATCAGGAAGCAAAGGGAAAGGGGGTGTGAGAAATTGTGTCTACAGATGAGCAATCCGGAAGTTAAAATATGGGTGCAGGGGAGTAGATATTGAAGCCAGAGACAAGTAGTACATATGGAGGAGCAGAGACATTGGTGATTGGGTGGTTAATGCCTGACATTAAAAATTCGAGACTGGTTAATATCAAGAACGTAATATAGGTGTTGGGCACAAAGGAAGTGTACAAAAATGGGAAAGTTGACGTCAAGGCACAGCAAGTGAACTATGGAGCAGATAAACAGAGAAATGACATGCTCTTATGTAGTCCTTTGGCCTGCCTTTTAATATAAACAAAGACATTAGAACTTTTTTGATATTTAAGGTTTTTAAGTAATACATGAATATATTATTTTTATAAATCATTGAAATTAATGTATCTAATCTCCTTGTGGATACCAAGCCAATCATTGTATCTTTCACAGAAACAAGTATTATCAGTTTTATATGCACTTCAGGAAATTAAAATATATTTCACCAGGAAAATGAGCAAGGAAAAGCCTAGTAGCATTTTAAATTTTAACACTCTGTATGTGAATGTGTGTGTGTTCTTTCTTATGTATGTGCAATGCTCCTAGAAAGCAGAAGGGACAGAAATCTAGAATGAAATTTGGAAGGCAATAATGTCAATTCAAGTAATGTCTTTTAAGACGATGAAGGAGATATTCAATGGTTTCATTAAAAGTATTGGATTTTAATGATGTGTACTATGTTTTGCCCTTATGCATTCAAAAAACAGTAAAGTCATGATTTTTCATTAGTTCTTGCCTAAAGCATTATCTCCTTCCTGAAATGTGCCTCAATGTGTATCTAATCACAGATTAATTAAACTTCATCCCTTTCATTTGCTATGTACTGTTGTTCTATTTACCACCATTGGCTAGGAACGACAGGAACTGGAAAAGGAAAATGAATAGCTAAATGAAACAAATTGATTACAATTGTGGTTAAATTATAAGTTATAAAACAATTTTTTATTGTTACATAAAAGAGTTTTTATGAAATTGTTTCTGGATTCTCATACTCTTTGATGTGTTTCTTGTTACCTTTCTCTTCACTCCTTTCAATATTTAAATACACCTTCATCTAAATAAAAAATGCCAGTTACATGTAAGCTTGTGAAAAAGATAGTGATTATCTGTATGTGACAGCTTCACTAACTCCTAAAACTATATTCAAGGGAACAATCGCTGAAGGAAATATTTTTTTAAAAAACTGATAAAACAGGCCGGGCGGTGGTGGTGCACGCCTTTAATCCCAGCACTTGCGAGGCAGAGGCAGGTGGATCTCTGTGAAGTTCAAGAAGTCCGGCCTGGTCTACAAGAGCTAGTTCCAGGACAGGCTCCAAAGCCACAGAGAAACCCTGTCTCGAACCCCCCCCCAAAAAATTGATAAAACATAAATACCTCAAGCATTGAAGCCCATTTCAAGTTGTTTTATAGTGTTCTAAAAGAGAGGACAGTGTGCATGCATGCACACATTTGTGTGTGTGTGTGTGTGTGTGTGTGTGTGTGTGTGTGTGTGTATGCGTGTGGATGATATGTTCCTACAAAGCAGAAGTGAGGTTTGGTTGAAATGAAACCAGGAAGGAGATAATGCCAACATAAGAGGTGTTATCAAACTGACCATCTGCATGAACATATGACAAATGTTTGATTTGTCCATGACTTTTGAGAATTTATATAAGGCGTATCAGAACTGCCAGTTTACAGGATGAAAGGAAACAAAGTCGCTTTCTATCAGTTTTCAAAGACTTGAGAACATCTGCATTGGCAAGTAGTGGCTCATAGGGATTAGTGTTTTGCTACTTTTTGAGTTAAGTTTTTAGGAATGCAAAGTGTCATGTACATTTGCTATGTCACCTGCGTAGAAAAGATGTTATAAAAGAAGTTTGCGGGAGAAGCATCAAGTGCTATGTTTAAGAATTGTTGAGTCTTCTACATGTTGACATCCGGTTGTGCCATCAGCAATTTTTTGAAGATGCTTTCTTTTTTCCATTATATAATTTTAGCTTAAAAACCAGCAGAGGACCAAACTAGATCCTCTGAATGTGGGTGACAGTTGTATGACAGGGGCAGACTGTGTGGCCACTGGCAGCAGTACCAGGATTTGTTTCTCCTGCATATACTGGTTTTTTGGGAACCATTTTCTTTGGATGGATACCTTGCACAGCCTAGATATAGTAGCGAGAGTGTTGGACCTTCCCTAAAGCAATGTGCCTGACTCTCTCTGAGGAGTGAATGGGGTGGTGGAGGAGAACAGGAGGAGGGAAAGGAGTGGGAACTGGGACTGGTATGTAAAATGAGAAAAAAAGAGAGTTTGTTTTCTTTTTTACAAAAAGAAAAGAAATTATAAATCAAAACAAAACAACAATAACAAAAAAGAATTGTTGAGTCATGCCTGTAAAAAAATGATAACAGCTCTCTGTCACCACTGCTGTAGCTGAGCACGGAGCCAGGAGACCTTGAGACAGGACAAAAGTCACTGGAATTACAATTATGTAAAACTTTCTTCACTTTGATCACATTTGGTAGGTTCATGTGAATGTTATAAAATATTATATTACTTTTATTTTCCTTTTTCTACTACTTTCCATTAAATAAGGAAGTCTAAATAGAATAGCTACACATACCTTGAATTATAATCTATTTGGATAATATAAAATGCACTGTGTGAGAGCTGGAGCAATCTTGGATTTACCTCACTGTTATGTGTACAGTACATGAACAAGTTGTAGGAGGAAATAATAAATATCCACTACTAGTAGCATACACGATCAAGTCCCTCAAGGATGGCCAAAACACAAGAAAGTCTCGCACATCTGTTTCCTTGAATGTTATAGAGATTTGAAGGAGGGAACCTTCTCTGCTCAATGTCTTTCTTCTTCTTCTTCTTCTTCTTCTTCTTCTTCTTCTTCTTCTTCTTCTTCTTCTTCTTCTTCTTCTTCTTCTTCTTCTTCTTCTTCTTCTTCTTCTTTCTCCTCCTCCTCCTCCTCCTCCTCCTCCTTCTCCTTCTTCTTCTTAGAAACATGAAGGTCAAAAGGAGGAATGATTCTGGGAAGAATGGAAGGAGAATGTGACAGAGTGAGGGGAGAATGGTATACTTAGACAAATATACCAGATACATTGTAAATCATGTTGCTTGATCTCAATATAAGGTGTTAACTCATGTCCAGACTTTGATTTCCATCACCATGGCTATTATTCCAAATGTCTCTTGAACTTTTCGATATTTGTTATCTTTATGTCTGTCATGTTCAACTCCTCTTTTAAATTACAGCGTTAAAATTTCTGAAATAATGTGAGCAGAGGTAGAAACAAGATATTAGTTCCTAGAGCCTGTCAAAGGCCAACTAGAGTTCCTTGTTACAGCATCATTAGCTTCTCAGCAAACAAGTCAATCTTTAGGCAAGAGTATCAGCTTAAGTGAGCACAGTCTGATGTGAGACTAACCTTGCAAATCCCCAGAGTCCCTTCTGAGAGTGAGCTGCTGGATTCTTTTTGCCTTTGGTCTGTTTACACAGAACTCACTTGTTATTTTCGTGTGTTTACAAAGCAGTGCAAAGTGTTTACACAGTAGTGACCCGGTTTTCCCTGATCTAGGAGTGATGTTCACAGAACGCTTTCTAATCTGCCATGAAGCCCTGATCACTTGGAGTCCTCGGTTCCAGCTGAAAGGAGTTGTTTGGAGAACGGGTCCACTTTACATTCTACCTTGTTTTCTTTTGTCTTTGGAAGAGTGGTTTCAGGAACATTCCTCATATACCAGGCTGTTGGCCAGAACTAATTCAAACTGAACACTGAGCATTCCTGAAAATGAGCACTTTTTAACAACAGTTTTATTTTTTTGATATCATATTATAATTACATCATCCACCCTTGTGTTTCCTCCCTGCAATCTGTCTTATCTACACCTCCATTCTCTTTTAAATTCATGGCCCTGTTTTCTTTAATTGTTGCTTCATAAATACATGAATGTATAAAATGTGCTCACTCTATAAAATGTTATTTGCATGTACATGTCTTCAGGGCTGACCATTTTGTACTTAATGATCAATTGGTACTGCTCCCTGGGGAAGACTATTTCTTCTGGTCTTAGCATTCCTTAGTTGCCTGTAGTTCTTTGAGGCTACTTGAGGTTTTCACCATACATGTTAGAAAGTCCTTTGACACCATTCTTGTTCAAATATTGATTAATAAGTTAGAATTACATCTACTTTATGCAGCAATAAAATCATCATCATCATCATTAGCAACAACAATGGCAGAGAGCTGAGCATAGACTCTGGTCAGTCATAATTTTCTCAGCATGTATTTCTCATTAAGTGTGTTTACCTTAGTTCTGATCTACTTAAACAAGTCCTGGATTTACATCCAGAAAACGCAACTAAGTTGTCCTACAGCTTAATACAGTGTCTCCTTGTAGGGCCAGGGAACATTTTACTTAGGACTACTCTGTAAATCTCAGTGACGAAGGAGGCAAGGGCAGCACAGTTCATCTCACGAGACTGATGTGACTGTCAGCTGTGAAGAATACAGCAGCATCTTGCAACGTGTATCAGCTGATATCCGTATGCACTCCATTGGGTTCCAGCCCTGAGCACTGTTCCTGGACTCAACTTCATTATCCAGAAATGAAGTGTGGAGGCAGCAGAAAACTCGAAGTCACAAGCCTTAAGTTTCCAACCTCGGTGTTTGGTAATATCTGATTTCTCACTTATCTTCTTTGGTCTTTAGTTCTTCCTTGGCAAAATTAAGCAACCAAGTTAAGTGCTCAGTAAATCCATCTCTGTGTTATGGTTCTTTGGAGTTGCAGCATATGTTTTTTTTATGGGATAGAAAAGCCTTTTGTTTTGATGAGTAATTATACAGAAAAGGGATTTTTTTAGCTTGTAAAGTCCTTTATTTTTTGGGAAAAAATAAAGATTTGTAATCATATCTCTTTGCACCCAGATTCATAGAATAATAAAAATACCATATCATTTTGGGTCTATAATATACTATGAAAAGTAGTTACCACTGTTTTCAAAATAGTAGGCACTTTGATACAAACTAAGGCGACTCTGTCTTGAAGTGGGATTTACTTGGGTTGTCTAAGTGAATATACAAATCCTTGACCAGTATTTCCAGCCTCCTTCCATACCTGAACCAATAGAGCAGGGTGATGGACTTGGAAACAGAGTGAAAGTTAGTTGTCCTTCTCTCTGAACAATGTTTCTCACAGCTTGGTTCTCAAATTGCTAGTTACATATGTTCCGTTAGAAAAAGATGAATGAAGCTTCCATGTTTAAATGGATGTTTGGAACACTAGTTAAGTCAATGTAGGCAGAAATCCATGCCATAAAACATCCTTAGAGATTTTATATGGAGTATTCTACAACTCCCGTGTATAGGAATCACATATATATATATATTCTGTAAAACTGTCATTTAACATAGGAGTCTGTTATTTGAGCAATTATAACACATTACTGGGATAATGCCAAGAATGGATTTTGAGTGTTTGTTTTAATTTTTAAAAATTATTTACATGTGTGTTTAAATGTATATATATATGCACATATGTATGTGTGGGGGCAGGTGCATGGCATGAGCATATGTGGTCATTAGAAGACAACTTCCAGGAGTCTTTTCTACGTGTTTCTGGAAAACAATTTTAAGATGTCAGACTTGGTAGCAAGCAACTTTACCTTCTGAGGCATCTCAGTTCTAAAAATAACCAAGAAAAATAACTATTTAATAAAACACTACCATTGGAAACTTAATGGTTGGGATTGATGAAAAACTTTTACTACTCTTATGATATAATTATATAACATTAAATGATATAGATTTATTGTTAGCTTCATATTCATCTGAAACCACATTTGCTACAGTTTATATAAGGTTTGATTGTGTCTCCTACATTGTGCTCTACTAAGTGAATTCTTATTGTAAGGTAGTGAGAGAGGAAACAAATTTCTAGGTTAAAATGGGCCTTTTGGAGGTAATGAGGATTAGATAAATGTATTAAAATAGAGATCCCTTGATTGAATCTTAGTGGCTCTATACAAAGAGGAAGAATTATTTTTTTAAAAAAGACACACATGTAAGTTCTTTATCTCTTGCTAAGTAACATCCTGACTCTGCCAGGAAGAAAGCCATCACCAGATGTGGGTTTTGGAACTTAGAACTCTAAAGAATGAGGCAAAATAAACTTCTTTTCATAAAAACTTTTCAAGTCAATAGTGTCATGTTATTAGCAACAGAAAATGACTAATATGATGTTCCACCAGCTAAATTAGTTTTGTATGTTACTCAGTCCTTACAGATATTTCATAAATGTTTTGCATGCTAAGTTAAAAGCTTCACACAGTGTTATGTAGTTGGCTAGTAAAGGCATTATGGATGCGTTATTTAGCTCTTCTTCCTGTCTCTTGCAAACATTCACTGAGTAGCAATTCCCAAGTCTTTTTCCAAATTCTGGAGCTACATCATTGATTACTTAGAGCAGAACCTTACTAAATAAGTCATGACAAAGTAGAAGCATCCATGCATTTTAAAATTGTACCATGTGACAACTGCAACATTTAAAGAAAATACAAAACTGAAAAGAAATGAGAAAGAAAGAGAATAACCAATTCTTTAAAAAATGCCAATAAATGTTTTCCAGAGAGACATCTCTCTGAACCTTGAAAAGAAACTTCATAGACAGAATATACATGTTGATTTTAGCATCAGTGTTAAATATCTCAAAACCAAGGACATATGCAACAACTTGCTAGGGGAGATAGTCTAAGCAATTCTGCATTAATGAAATATGAAGTAGAGGAAGCAAAGAAGAAATGTATAAGACTTAAAGTTTGGGAACTATCACAATTTAAACTTTCTGTACTTTGTAAAACAACTTTAAGTCTAACCTAGACAATGAAGAAATGTTAAGTGTTTATAGAAAGAGGAAAGCTAAAATAAATCAATCTCTTCAGAGGTGACCTTTGGAGCCATAGAGAGAGGCTAGTGGTAGGGTGATCCATTAGCAGGTACTAGAGTTTTCCAAGTGAGAGCTGATGGATAGGAGCTTATGCTATGGCATTAACACTGACATATTTGCATGTAGTTGGCCATTTTGTTAATGACGTAGATTTAATATATGAAGAGAACCATGGAAAATCCACATCAATGTGGCTTCTAGCTTGAGCAAATGGATGAGTAATGATATTTACCATATATAAGGGTGCCATTTGATATTGCTTCTAAGTATGAAATGCAAATTTCTTTGCCTTCTGTCTTCTTCTCCTCCTCCTCCTCCTTTCCCTTCTTCATTTGTTTTTTTTTTGATTTATTCTCCTCGTGTAGTTTTAACTGACCTTGAATTTACTATGTAGACCAGCCTGACCTAGAACTCACAAACATCTGCCTGCCTTCATCTCTAGAGTGTTTGTCACTCAATCCAGATAACTGCAAGTTTATTTTCCATATATAAAATCTGAAGTGCTTTCAGGGTATAAACCAAGTGTTCTGACAGTTTAGTGACTGTATTTCTCTTGAGACGTACAGATCTATTTCATTTAAAGTAATATTCATGTATCAATAGTTTATAGGTTTTACACACAATAATCCTAAAAGAAAATGTACTCTTAGAAGATAAAGTTATGCTATAAGAGACAGAATACAAAGTTCACCATTATCTCTAAATCCAACATCTAAATAAGCCCTTTGGACACTGAGGCAGGAGCATCATGAGTTTGAACCACTCTTAGCTAGTTAATGACACCTGCACTGCACAGTTACAAACAAAAAAGAAAGAAAGAAAAACTGAAAAGCTCTAAATAAGAAGAACAAATAGTTCTTTCTCTGAGGACTAGGAAAGTTAAATGTGAAATACATAGAAAGAGAGATGTTGTACAAAATAAATAGTTAATGCCAGGGAGAGGGAATTTAAATATGGCTGAGATTTCTCTCAGTATTTGCCATCATTGATTCATCTGTGACTTTGGTTTCAGTGCCATAATGTGACTTGAAGTTAGATTTCCTTAAATGTTTGAGATATAAGAACAGAAGAGAACAGCAGATTTTGGCTTTTACTTTCTCCAGAAACATTTTGTTGACTGAAGAAAGGAAGATGGTGAGAGTAGCTGGAAAAGGGAGAGGCATAAAAATACAGTAATGTATAAATGCAGCTATTGTATGTGTAGTGGTACACTCCAGTGATCAGCAGATAGACGATAGTCACACATTTGAGGCTAGGCTAGGCTATGTAGTGAGACTTAATCAAAAAGTAATTATTTTAGCTCTCTCTGTCTCTGTGTGTCTGTGAGTCTGTCTCTGTCTCTGTTTCCCTCTCTT